>JAFMOD010000553.1:1211992-1358724 GCA_019802435.1 Corydoras maculifer | reverse complement strand
ACAAAGTATTGACTCAGGGGGGCTGAATAATTTTGCACATCGCACTTTTCAGTTTTTTATTTGTAAAAAAATTGTTGATTCATGTATAACTTTCATTCCACTTCACAATTGTATACCACTTTGTGTTGGTCTTTCACATTAAATTCCAGTGAAATATATTTATGTTTGTGGTTGTAATGTGACAAAATATGGAAAAGTTCAAGGGGTATGAATACTTTTGCAACCCACTGTATATTTTAATCTTGCCAATCTGCCACACTGAGTGATGACTGATGGGGTGATTCATGACTTGTTGCAAGATGGCAAGCACACAGGTGTGTTGTAGCAAAGATGTTTTTGTAAATATACAGCAGCATTTCTTTACAAAAATACATTGCCAACTGTGAAGCAATGAGGTGGATATATCATATTTTGAGTTTGTTTAGCTGCAGGTGGTTTCAGCAACTCCTTTAACCTGGATGTTTCAGGATGTTCAGCAACTCCTTTAACCAGAACTATCAATCTATATATTAAAATGCAGCCCAAGTGAGTTCTTTGTTTGACCTACCTGTGCTAGCACGCTATAGTCAAGTTCAGTTCGGAGCTCCACTCCACCTGTGTTGCTGATCGGAGGAAGCCAGTGATGGATCATTGTCTTTCTGGCTGGGCATGAAGGAAGCCCCACTAGTATTCTCTTCTCAAGTCTCCTTAACATGGCATGGTCCAGCTCCCTAAGTTCAAGAGAGAATGGAAAAATGAGAATAGTATGAGAATAATATGGCACAATTTACTGCTATAAGATGACCGTGTGTAACAGATAGTCTGTTCTTACTCACCATGGAAGATTTGATGCAGCCAATACAAACACTAAGTCATTTGAACGTGCTAGTCCATCCATCTGAACCAGGAGCTCTGTCTTCATCCTCCGACTGCCTTCGTGCTCACTTCTTTATGAAAAAGATTAAAACTGAGCATAAATCGAACACATTTTTAAATCTCTAATCAAGTAATCAAGGGCAGGGTACCATCAATACATATCTAATTATTTGAAAAAAAGTCAGAAAATATGCAAAGTGTAGAATAACATTTATGAAACACGCCTGTGTACCAGAGCACAAAACAAGGTTCAAAGCAGGGTTAAGTGTGTCTAGTGGGTAAAATGTGTCCTGTACAGAGCCCTGACCTCAAACCTAATAGACACCTTTAAGATAAACTAGAAGGGAGAATGCGAATCAACCTCTGATGGTCGAGTGACTTACTTAGAATAGAACATAATTAAAGCTCTAGTATGTGTTGGCTTATAAATCTGTCTTTTAATGTCACTGCATTATATAAAAAAATCTATTTTTGTGCAGTAATTTGGATCAGAATTCTGGTCTTACTGTTGTCCAACACCTCTCTGATTCATCACTGAGTCGAGTTCATCCAGAAAGATGGTGGATGGTGCATGATACCTCGCTAACTCAAACAAAACCTGAAATAACATAAGAACAAAATGGAGTTCAGTAGAACATAATAGTATTTACCAACTATAGAATAAATCTAGGTTATTGGATATAGTAAGATTTAGACAGATGACACCAACCCGAACAAGTTTCTCAGAATCTCCTCTCCACTTGCTGACAATGCTGGATGCAGAGATGTTAAAAAATGTTGTATTGCATTCGGTTGCGACTGCTTTAGCCAGCATGGTTTTGCCTGTGCCTATAAAGGTATAAAAGTTCTTAACATAAGGCTGTAGATTTATATTTAATCTTATAAAATAAGATTTTCAGTCTAAAATGTATTTATAAAAGCATTATTAGTACACATGCACACACATGATAAAAATACTTTTAGTCTTTATTAATTTCATGTCATAAAATTAAAGTTAGTCCGCCTTAAATTGTACGTGTATTATGTTTTCTCCAGTTTTTTGTTAATTAAATTACATTTAAATTTTATGTAAAAAAAAACGAACAAAAAAAACAACTCATTATTTCACCAGATCATTTCATCTTAGTCTCAAGTCTGGAAACATCTCAATAAAGAGAAATAAAATAGTTAATAAAACAGTATTTCCAAAATAAAAAATAATTACACAAACCTGGAGGCCCATAAAGCAGTAGTCCTTTCCATGGGGACAGAATGCCAGTGAATAACTGGGGATACTGCCAGAAGACAGAATTGTGGGTGGTAATTTATACATACATGTAAAATGAATGATAACCTATGTACATGCACAATTAGCTGAATATTGTGTATATTTGCTTTGCCTCCAAAAATATAATTTAATAATTTAAGTTGCAGTAAATATAATAAAACAATGTTTTACTAGGCGGCACGGTGGCTTAGTGGTTAGCACGTTCGCCTCTCAGCGCTAGGGATTCCCGGTTCAAATCCCCATCTGGGTGGAGTTTCCATGTTCACCCCGTGTCCGTGTGGGTTTCCTCCAGGTTCTCCGGTTTCCTCCCACAGTCCAAAAACCTGGATCAAGTCAATTGAGTTCTCCAAATTGCCCCATATAGAGTGTGTCTGTTTGAGTGAGTGTGTGCCCAGCGATGGATTGGCGCCCTGTCCTGGGTCTATCTGCCCAGCGCCCGAGACGTTCTCCCCTGGATGGGCATGGGGAACCCCACCGCGACCCTAATAGAGGATAAAGCGGGAGATAATGAATGAATGAATGTTTTACTATTAAAAGTGAGTAGAAGTGAGTTAATTAACCATAAATTAGACCTAGTGATAAATTACCAAATGCATTTGTTATTGACAATTTTAGTGATGCTTAAAGCTGGTAGTATAATTCTAAGCAATTAGAATAGTTAATTAAAATTCACCTAAAAACTTCAATAAATTATACCAGAGAAAGATCAATCTGGCGAATGTGTCCTTTGCGTCAGGACTCTGTAACCTATATCTAATCAGTGTATAAAGGGGAATTGTCTAGAAGAGATTGGGTGGTATTCAAGTATGGATTTAATGTCATCTAAAACTATAACAACCCTGCTTTGCTTTCCTTTAGCCTTTAGTGAGAAATTTAGAATCGAAGTAAGGTGGCAGCTTGAGAAATACCACTGTGTTTAGCAGCATCGCACCTTAATGGGGTAGACGACAGCTTCTTTGACTAATCGCTTGGCCGCCTCCAGGCCGATAATGTCGTCCCAGTGCACATTGGGGTTGTGTAAATAGATATCCTTTAGGAAAAGACAGATGAGGAATGAAGCAGTTCATTAATATTGATTTGACTGTTTGCTGGTAGATTTTCTATTATCTGCATAAACAGTTACTTATGAATGTGTCTGGTAGATTCAGCTACATAAAAGTTACCCAGATATATATGAAATTAAAGTCGCCTTTTGTGATGTAAACATCTGAAATTTGATTTTGGTATTGATGAATTATGTATTTATATGTATTTGATTTGTCACTGTCATGTTAGAATTGCTTTGACTTTTACATCAGTTCCATGTGACATTTAATACATTTTGGTAAACGAATCGGAATTAGAATCAGATTTATTGCCCAAGTATGTTCACAAACAGGGAATTTGTTCCAGCAACTGGTGTCTTTCTGGTATTTCTTACTAATACATGCCATTTACAAACAATATTGACTTTGTCATTCAAATTAACACTGTACAGTGCACATAAGAATGAGATATCGTATTGGGCCGATCAAATTGTAGTGATTAGTGTTCTTCTATTTGTGCAATTTTGTGCAATATACAATGTAGTGATATGCAGACAATGTGTCTAGTTAAAGAATACACAGTAATATAAGAATAAGTTGCAGACAGTAGTAAACATGGTGGTGCAAACAGCAGTAGTGTTCTGAGCAGTAGTGTTTAGTGAAGCTGACACTTCAAGATGTTTATAATGGAAGGATGAGTGTAATAATTAACATTATCTTCACATGGCTTAGCTGCCTGCTTAACATTGTTACATAAAATAAAAATAATTTTTATTTCTTTAGTATTGTTAAAAGTTAGCACATGTGTTGGACTTCAGAAACAAACAAAAAAATTGATGGAAACATACATATAATTCTATATACATTAAATGTAAAAAATATTAAATTATACATTTTAAAATAAACACTTTGACTGCAAAGGGGGACATTAATAAAAATAAGCATTTTATAACCCACATGCAGTCTTATGTAATTGTAATAGAGCAATTTTGATTAAATAAATAAATAAATGAGTAAAATAAAAAAATGCAATGTACTGTGTAACTGCAGTGTAAATGTATTATCAAAACAGATGTTGGCTGCATTTGTGCTAAATATTGCAGAACTGATTGCCTTCTTGGGGACACTTACTTTGCTAATGACGGCCGCTAACTCTCTCATTTCATCGTTCATTCCACAGAAGGCACCAATGGGTTTAAGCAGGCGCTCCTGTGTGCAGCAAAAATACATCATTTTTATGTTTACAGCACTGCAGAAGCCTTTTTTGGTTTAGACTAGATGCACAGTATATATTCTGACCTTATGGCCCCAATTATAGGTGCACAGTTAGAGATTACAGGGCACAATTTTCTACATTATACATTTTCTCCAGTACATTCACTAGTGTCATTTTTATTCATTTGTGCTACTGTTGCTACTGCTAATTTCCCTATCACTATAAATGGTATCCTGGCATGACATTGTGGACTAGTTTGAATTAGTCTATATAAAAGTCTATATATAAAGTCTATATAGTCTATATTAAAACTAACTTAGGGGTAAACCCTGGCAAATAACAGATGGGCCTCACTCATTAAAGCTGTAAAATATCCATCTACCTAACAAAATAATAAAACAATAAAAGTACTATGGTGTAAATAGATGAGATCAGGGATACACTGTGTTCTTATTTAAATACTGATGCTGAGCCATACATCAGTGTTTTAATGAAATGTAGCATTAATTAACTCTCATCATGCATTTACAAATGTGCCTACAATCATAATAGGTGATAATTTAAAAATAATGGTTAAAACGGTGAACTTACTGAAGGATCAGTTGTATCATTAGGAGCTCCTTTAATTGCATCCTGAGTATAAGCCCTATAGTCTACCAACTGACCCTGTGAAAATTATTAACACAAAACATTTACTGTTTTTTCAGACTCTTTTAAGAAAATGACAATGAACAGACTTTCATACAATTATTTAGAATAAAAAGGAACTGAGAAACATTGAGAATAGTCTTATATGCCCTTTAATTTAAGCATTTACCTTTTTAGTGTGTGTTCCATCTCCAGTGCCATTTCTAAAAACAGGAGACACGTTAAGGCCAAAGTCGGTGCTCTCTGGAGAAGATGGCACTCCATTCTCCTAAAAAAGTATCAGAAAACTGCAACATCTGACCATGAATACAAAAAGTATTTTTTAAACAATTTGCACATATTGTAATTACACAGCTATGGCGCAAAGGCACTCACAGGGCTGCATTTCGTCCATTCTTTTGATGTTGCTTTAAAGTCTGTCTTTTTACTGTCCCTCTTGGACTTAGGATGTTGCATTGTAGAAATTCTGGGCAGTGTTTGACTTATGTTTGAGGTTCTTTTAAACAGTAAAATTGAATTAATTAGACTTAAACTGTAAAATGATTACTGGTGAAGTATTTCACGTCACTGTGAGTGAAAACTCACCTTTTTTTACTGCAGCTTGGAATATTTCGGCTGTCTCCTAGCAAAAAAATGTGTAGATATAATGGTTCAGAATCAAGAGTTTTCTTTTGTTCAATTGTTGTATCACTTAAATCTACCTTGTTCTGGCAGCTTCTTTGCCAGCTTGGGGTATTTCTGAAACTTAATGAAGTAAAAGCTTTCATACTCCATTAAAATTGTCTCCAAGTCAACATTGTCGCACACTTCAAAGCGACGCAATCCAAAATTGGTCTCTTGTTCCAGGGATCTAGCAGCATCCATATATCTATACAGATAAAACTATAGATTAAAGGAACATCTATTTATTTTAGATAGATTTTATTTTCTTATTTTACATTTGTGCTTGTAGGAAATAATAATGAAAGCAGAGGTAACAGTTTTATACTGAATAAACTTTTTGACACTATCCTCTTATTTAAGGTGTGGGACCACACCCCTCCCCCCAAACCTAGGACAGTTCAGTATTTCCATTATGTTTATCGGAAAGTCTTTGAATTGTGTGTGTGTGTGTGTGTGTGTGTGTGTGCGCTAACTTGGGGGGTCTCATTTTTCCCCCACAGTCCAAAAACATGTTAGTAAGTGAAATAAAATTACAATTTATTTTATGGTAGTCTGCAACGCTGTACTTCTGTCATGGCAAAACTTACCCCTCCTCCATTAAATAGTAATAAATTAATACAAGCACATTCCTTCTTCTCGTTTCAGTTCTTAGTTCATCCTAAAAAAAAAACATAAAGCCATTAATAATTTGAGACAGCTTTGATGTCTTGCATCAATAATCCCTGAATTTATTTGAATCGATCTTAAACCTTATGTTGCAAATGATGCTTAAGACATGACAGGAACTATAATGTGGAACTAAGCTGAATCAGATTTCCAAGCTTTATACTAAGCTTTGACTAAATTTTTTTGCACTTATGACTTACAGATTTACATATATTAGTTTTTTTCGTTAGGAAAGAGAGCAGTTGTTTTTGGGTTAGCTACAGAGCTTATATTCATTCATTCATCCATTCATTATCTTCCGCTTTATCCTATATTGGGGTTGCAAGGGGTTCCCCATGCCCATCCAGGGGAGAACGTTTCGGGCGCTGGGCAGACACACCCAGGACAGGGCGCCAATCTATGGCTGGGCACACACTTACACACACTGACAGACACGCACACAAACACACTCTATATGGGGCAATTTGGAGAATTCAATTGACTTGATCCCTGTTTTTGGACTGTGGGAGGAGAACCCAGAGGAAACCCACGCGGACACGGGGAGAACATGGAAACTCCACCCAGATGGGGATTCGAACCAGGAATCCCTAGCGCTGAGGAGAACGTGCTAACCACTAAGCCACCATGCCGCCCAGCTTATATTCAGTCCTTGTTAATGAAGTCTTATGCCAAAGTTAAGTCCCGAGTCAAATGTTTTATTAATTTCATAAGTAATAGTGAACGTATCTCCTTTATAAGGAACAAAGTATTGCATGTTGTAACACACAGCTATTATTGATTTACAATTCACCTACTGGATGTAAATGAAACAATAAATTAATTAAATGGACGGTGAAACACCACAAGAGGGCGCCAACTTGTTATTAGTCACTTGAGCAGTTGCCTAGACAACGCAGGACTCCTGCGACCGTATCATAAAACCATAAAACTATACATTATGTGTTCTACAGAACATGTGTTTTGTTAATGCATTAACCATACAACCCCCAAAAATCTGCTAAACAATATTAATAACCATTATATACAAGTTTAAAAACTTTAGCCATTTTATGTTCTATAATCAAACGCTAGTTCACTCCCTGCCCGATATGTTGTAACTGAATATTGTATGTTGTTAAATTAAACATTGAACTGATTTACTTACCGCTTCTTTCGCCTGGTTTGCGGTTTTAATTGCTTGGTAAGAAAATTCCATTGTGTTGTTGGTTCTTAAATGTTTATTCACTCATTCAGCTGCCTTTCTGTCGAGTATTCCGCTAATCCCGCCCCCTGTGTGATGATTGGACAGAATTATGGTCTGTCAATTGGTCTTTAAAATAAACAGATACACAATTTCAGAATTAGACTTGTGTTGACTGATGCTAATTGTAGCAAGAAAGTTAAATCTGTGTTTTAAAAAAACCTGCATATACACTCAGCTGCCATTTTATTACGCACACCTCCTCAGTTGTACACTTACTGTCTGTTTTTTCAGTTCATCTGATGATATAGATGGACTTTGTAGTTCTACAATTACATTCTGTAGTCCAACTATTTCTCTACATACTTTGTCTCCGATGATCAGCAGCCACATAGATTGGCGTTAAGGAGGCGGATGACTGTATAACCACCAAGAAGTGGCTTTATTTTAGTGATCATTAAATGACATCATCACGATCGCAAAGACACACTGAATCAAGATTCAGTGTGTCTTTGCGATTGTGATATTATTCATGGGTGGGTGTTACCATTCTCTTTAGGACTTTGGTGCGGCTGACTTTGGCGGATTTCTATTTCAAGGGAGTGCAACCATCCATCCATTATCTTCCGCTTTATCCTCTATTAGGCTTACTGGGGGGTTCTCCATGCCCATCCAGGGGAGAACGTTTCAGGCGCTGGGCAGATACACCCAGGACAGGGCGCCAATTTATTACTGGGCACACACTCACTCACATAGACACACTGTGACACAGGGCAATTTGGAGAACTCAATTGACCTTGATCCATGTTTTTGGACTGTGGGAGGAAACCAGAGAACCCGGAGGAAACTCACATGGACACGGGGAGAACATGGAAACTCCACCCAGATGTGGATTCGAACCGAGAATCCTTAGCGCTGAGAGAACATGCTAACCACTAAGCCACCGTGCCGCGAGTGCAACTATATATGTGCAAATTATTGTTTACATCTTTGCAGGAAACGTCATCACAAGCCCAGGTCAAGTGGCTAGTATATATCTAAAGCAAACAAGCAGCTTTCTTAACACTGCCTACATATTTAAATCAACATTATATCTCAGTAAAATGTTTAACATTTTAGTGTTAAATCACATTTCTCTCACCTGAACTTATCTGTGGAATCTCAAATGATCTTAAATTAGCAGGAGCGTTCTGTAACTCAACTTGATTTTTCTTCTGAAAATAAGTAATCTGACTTCTCTCTAGTTTTATCGCTATGACAACCACCACATTTGTTGGGAATGTTCCATTGTAGTAGACAGCAGAGGATTTCTAAAACCTTGAAAATATAGTTTATTTGTAGTTTTGACATATTTTGGGTGCTTTTTTACTCATTTTTATTCTCTTCCACAAAGTTGTTCATTTAATCTATAGCTTCAAGTACATGTAAATGGACTATTATGTAAATTAGGTGATGATATCATTAGCGACTTTTAGGACAGCCAATAGCTTTTCACTTTCCTTACTGAGGAGTTTGGAACACTTTATTACTTGCTGTTCAGCTACCCAGGCCTTTCTTCTGAATCAAAATGCTTTATTAACCTAAGGGGAAATTGCAGAAATTACTTGAAATTAACCTTATTTGTAAATATTTTAAGCAAACATCTGAAAAAGTCTTTATTGTAGTGAAAACACCATGCAGTACACACACTTTAGAGATCATTGATAAACCTGATATCATAAAAATACAAGTACCAACATTAAAGAGTACAAAGTTTTATTCTCTAGAAACGCTGGACGGATCAGGACAGCTTATACCACACTTAAGACATCCCAAAGAGATATTTAAATTAATGATGATTCACAGTACACTGTGTGACAGTGTGATTTTTCAAGAGATAAAATAATTTTGTTTATAACTTAGTGAAATGTTAAATTGTACACTAACACACACTGTGACATGTTAGTTCAACAAGTACGATGTCGGAACAGTTTTTTTTTGACCTATTACATTCATTTTTTTTCAGTACAGTTACGTAAATTAGGATTGTCAGTTCTTAGCAGCCCATCCAAGTACAAAACCACACACTTCAATATCAGTCTGCTAAATCACATAACTGAATGGCACTAAAGAAAATAGCACTCGAGAAAACTCGAGAAAGTGGATTTCAAAAGAACCCGGCTTCTGAAAGGAAGTTGTTGGCCTCCAGTAGCAGACACTTGATGTACACACGTGCTGTGTAGAATAGTGTTACAAAGTCCTGTGTGCTGAAGGCTGTGTCTGCCAGTGCAAATCCTAACGTGGATGGAATAAATCCTCTGCCATATTCCACCATCCAAGTACCTGCTGTCCATTGTACTGAAGTAGCTTCTCCCATTTTGTGCACTATTGTGTCACCTGTTAAGAACAAGGGCTCATATTTGAAATCAGGACATACACTCATTATCAATAACAGAAAGTGTGAGAGACATTCAGTTGCTTAGAGGTGCACACAATTAAGAACACATCTTCTAAGATCCTACGAAATCACATACTTATTACTCATCAGTTACTTTCACCAACAAATTGTGAAGATTGGATTTCAAATGTCAGTGTGTCACTCCAAATATAAAATATCTATAATGTCTATATGTTATTGGAATCCAAGCAAGTGTAAACAGCCAAAAAATGGGCTATTAGAAGCCTATCACTCAGAAACTAAACAGTTGTTCTTACCTGGGTAATACATCTCACTTTTTGTTGTTCCTTCTTTCCATTGCCTGAAAGTCCCAGAAATAATGGTGTCTGATATTTCTGCCCAGTAACGCCCTGAGGAGGAGACGGAGATTAAGAAGTTTTTTTTTTGGTATAAAAAAGTGATGCAATATTAATGAAATGATCCTGAGGGAAGACTTTTGGCAAAATCACAAATTCCTTGTTAAGGCTGTGGAGGAATTATAGTAGTTGTGGCAACCATTTTTTCATGCAGAAATATACACAAGCAAAATAACATAAGAATGATCATGTATGTCTAAAGTATAAACTGTGTGTAATTTCTGGCAATTAATAAAAACATTTCATTGCTTGTAGGTTGCATGGTATTGTTACTGATGGGGGTGGTGATTTATGTGCTCTTTCCAGAGTCTAACCTTCATAAAAAACTTTACTATAACAACTCATTTGATCCCTTTGTTAAAAAAACTGTTGAATATAATATTGTTATATATAAATGTTGTTTAGGTGTTTCCTTCAGAGTAAATAAGTAAATTAAGTTAAACAAGAGTCACCTGAATGTCCACTGGTATCAACAGCAGTCCCAAAGAGCAGCACATACTCAGTTAAAGAAGCATGGAGCAGACACATGGAGCCCATCCAACCTCCAGCATTTACAAACACCCACTGCAAGTCCTCATCTGACAGGATGTGACTGGGGTAATGCTTACGCAGCTCCACCACAACTTTAGAGAAAGCCTGTTCATGATCCTGTCCTATAGGTAAGACAAAGTATAAAAAAAAGAAATGTGGTGTTACTGTGGTGTACCTCTATTAAACTTACTAGGCCACTGTCATGCTGGGAAAAAAAAAGTGTCCTTCCCCAAACTGTTTCTTCAAAGTTAAAATCATACAATTGTGCAAAATTTCTTAGTATGCTGCATCTTTTAATACTTTATTTCAGTCAATCTGAAGGGCTTGAATGTTTCTAACAACACTGGGTTCACTCCTAAATGTAAGAATTGTAAGATAAATAACACAAAAAATATGATGAAATGTTTCTACCTCGTAAACTAAATGCACCTAATGCAATCACTTTCAATGTTATTTCAATGACTGTATTGTCTGAAAGGTTTTCATAATGCAGGCCAGATAAGTCTAAAATGTTTAATTAGGCAAGGAAGTCTAATTATTGTTAACCCGGCTGTACATTTATTAAAAAAACAAAATACTGTGGGCTCAAATTCCAAGTCAACCAAAACTGTCAATGTCAGCCCTTGTGTAATTGCCCCAGGGGTGCTGGGTAGTGTGTTCTGACCCCAATCATAAAGTTGGGAAACGTATAAGTTGCTTTTTAAAAGCATCTACGGAATGTGATGTAATGTTGGAGCTCATTCATTCATTATCATCCACTTTATCCTCTATTAGGGTCGCGGTAGGGTTCCCCATGCCCATCCAGGGAAGAACGTCTCAGGCGCTGGGCAGATAGACCCAGGACAGGGCGCCAATCCATCACTGGGCGCACACTCTATATGGGGCAATTTGGAGAACTCAATTGACTTGATCCATGTTTTTGGACTGTGGGAGGAAACCGGAGAACACGGAGGAAACCCACGCAGACACGGGGAGAACATGGAAACTCCACCCAGATCGGGATTCGAACCGGGAATCCCTAGCGCTGAGAAGAGAACATGCAAACCACTAAGCCACCGTGACGTCAATGTTAAATAAACTTCTTTCTCATCAGGGAGGGGTGTATATAAGAATGTTGTTTCTCTACAAAACGCCTCATAACTGAACCAGTTAACATCATTGTACAGAGTACATCCACTCACCCGCGTACTGTTTGGCAATTTTAGCGACGTCTTCTTTATTAAACACATACTGTTTCTTATTCATCCAGCAGTGGAGTAACTGAATCACTAACATCAGCACGCACACACACACTGTCAGCTTGAACACTTTTGTAATAAAAGACATGTTTTAATTTCAAAACCGGCTACACTTTATAAAACATTAAAGCAGCATTAAACTTTAACCGCTTACACAACACACCGACATTCACCCTGACACAATTACCGAATACAATGCTACCAGCTAATAATCGGGCATGGCAAAAACACTGGCTGTGTCTCAAACCGCATTATATTCAACTAAGAAGTAGAGAACGCCAACGTCTGCGTCTACGCAATGTTCACTTCATGACTACTTGTTATATATTCGGTTTGATACGCATCCATTCTCCTGGTTACCACGTGGTGACGTTTCTGAAGACACACATGTTCAGGCCAATTGGAAGTGAACTTAAAGCGTCGGGCCAACGGGCGATACGAAGCACGTCCTAAACCGCAACGTCCTCCTAACGAAGTGCACTTTGTAGTGAGCTTTTTCACCATGGTATATTTACAAACAGTGAAAACCATATGTCAATTGGAATTACAAAACATATTTAAATGTCTGTGTCACTTGCGCCCGAATCTAAGCAAAGCGTTTAATATTAAACATTTAAATCAGACTTTGTGGTTTATACATAAACATAAGTGGACTTTTGGACAATAGATTCAGATGTAACTATGTGATGTTTAATAACGCTAATTTTGTATAAACACATATATGGATTTGTTCATTCATTCATTCATTATCTCCCGCTTATCCTCTATTAGGGTCGCGGTGGGGTTCCCCATGCCCATCCAGGGGAGAACGTCTCGGGCGCTGGGCAGATAGACCCAGGACAGGGCGCCAATCCATCGCTGGGCACACACTCACTCACACATACACACTCTAAATTGGGCAATTTTGAGAACTCAATTAACTTGATCCATGTTTTTGGACTGTGGGAGGAACCCGGAGGAAACCCACGCAGACACGGGGAGAACATGGAAACTCCACCCAGATGGGGATTCGAACCGGGAATCCCTAGCGCTGAGAGGCGAATGTGCTAACCACTAAGCCACCGTGCCGCCCACTATATGGATTTGTGTTTAGTATATTTATTTGAACTTGCATATTTAAAACGGTAAATATCATTAATAGAGAAATTTTCCACAGGTGCGCTCCTTTTAGGCGACTAATTCCGACCCCGCGCAGATCCTCTGCAGCTTCAATGAAAACGACGCCTTCACGTGCACCTTGAAATAGCGATAACACTAGTTTACGACTTGATGTAAATGAATTGAAAATAACTCGTTGAAAGATCTTTTTTAAAAAAAGGAGCTTGAAACCCCCACGAGTCTTTAATTTATTGGACTAATATATCATACGGATCTAATCCTAGGTAATTTGTTAATCGTATTTTACTGAATTAGTTAAGTGATCACACACGTGTATTTCCTAATATTAAAAATCTTAATATAAATAATAAAAATTTTTTTAATAGAGTAAAAATGCAATTATCTGAAATATAGATTATGTTTATTCGAAGGCAAAGCTTTTGAAACCATAAAAACGTGAAGTTGCAGAGCACGTGAAGGGAGCATGCGCCGTGCCGCCGCTGTCAGTAAACACACGCTGAGCAGGAATTAAGCAGGAAAACGCTTTATGATCATCCCCGTCATTATTGTCATAAATTATTAACATTAATAAACAGTTTAAACCGTTTATTCATTCGATCCGGTCTCGCTGTAAAAGCTGCTGCGGTGGAATCCTAAACATGGACGCTGAAAGTGAACGCAAACTCCAGTTTGATCCCAAAGGTGAGTTAAAGGAAACTAATCTCACTGTAGTTTAAAAGTTTAATATCAAATGATTTTAATTTGTTTAGCGTTATTATTTTTGAGGAGGTCACACTAAAAAAGTACATTTATAGAACGGCGGTAGTACACCATATTCTGTCGATGTCAGAGACGGCAGATGGCGCTGTTACACCAGTTTCAATAAATCACGTGCTGTGTAAGATTTGCGCATTAATTATTATCAGAATCATAATACTTTATTAAAAAAGGCAGGTGTTAATGTTATACACATGTGAATAAAATGAATCTTAAAGTACAAAAAATTAACAAAGTAAAAGTAAAGTGGCAGTATAAAGTAAGCTTATAAAAAATATTGCACTGTGAGTGAGGTGAATTTATCATAATTACGATATTGCACATAAAAGTTGTATTATTGAGAATGATCTCCTGTGAAGTTCTGTGGTGCATTTATTCATTCATTAATTTTTTTTCAGCTTTATCCTATATTAGGGTCGCGGGGGGGTTCCCAATGCCCATCCAGGGGAGAACGTTTTGGGCGCTGGGCAGATACACCCAGGACAGGGCGCCAATCTATCGTTGGGCACACACAGGCACTCACACATTCATTTATTCATTATCTCCCGCTTTATCCTCTATTAGGGTCGCGGTGGGGTTCCCCATGCCCATACAGGGGGGAACGTTTCGGGCGCTGGGCAGATAGACCCAGGACCCAATCCATCGCTGGGCACACACTCACTCACACAGACACATTCTATTTGGGGCAATTTTTTGGAGAATTCAATTGACTTGATTCATGTTTTTGGACTGTGGGAGGAAACCGGAAAACCCGGAGGAAACCCACGCAGACACGGGGAGAACATGGAAACTCCACCCAGATGGGGATTCGAACTGGGAATCCCTAGTGCTGAGAGGCAAACGTGCTAACCACTAATCTTCCGTGCCACCCAGCTGTTAAGTAATTTATTTGCTTAATATTGTCATGTTTTGAAATGTTAAGTTGACCGTGCATTGTTGTCTGCAGCGTTAAATGTTCCTAAATGAGGAAGTAAAACTTACCTGTGGTGCATTTGGGTGGAATAAATCTTGGAGTGAATTACTTATTGATTTAACACTTAGGAATGCAGCTTAAAGTGCACATCTATATTAAAGTTAACTGAATCAAACCCTTCTGGGCTTTTTATAAGCTTCATTTCATTATTTCTACACTCAGGTTCATTTAAAAAGTTTTACATACAGTACCAGTCAGGTTGGACACACCATAGACACAGTTTTGATTTTCAACATGGAACTAATATATGAAGAAAAAAAAACATTTAAAATTTAATTATATTTCTGAAACTGTTGAAACAGCGCCCCCTACGGTCACAGAAATGGACAGTAACAAATTACGATGTAACATCTTTTACTCGTGACTAATCACCTGAGTCAACTTTGTCAAAATTTGATGTTCCTTATTTATTTATTGAACATACTAACATTTTATCAAAAAAACAATACAGAGCTTTTGCTAATAATCATTAACACAAAATAATAAATTAAATACATTAAATCCGTGTCCCACAATTTTTTATTAACTTTCCCATTCAAAAGAAAAGTAGTTATTTTTTGTGTATGAACAAAATAAATGGACAAGTGTGCTGCAGGTGTAACTTTATTTTTGTTCCCTGCGGGTTGCAGCACTTGGTCTAAAGTTCAAATTATTTGTATTATATGTAATCTTCTTAAGAATGTCAACATGACGATTATGATACGCTCTTACAGAGAGTTTATTGTAGTATTTATAATCACAATTAGTTGCAAAAACGATTAATTGTCCCAACCCTATTTTGCTTGTTGATCATCTTTTAAAATATTATGGTGCTTTTTAGAGCATCAGCATCTGAGGTACAACCCCCTGCGAGATTCCTGGGTTCTGGTCTCGGCTCATCGTATGAAGCGGCCGTGGAAAGGGCAAGTGGAGAAAGTGCCTGAAGACAACATCCCACGCCATGACCCCAGCAACCCCCTCTGTCCTGGAAGCATCAGGGCTAATGGGGAGGTAAGACAAAGACTGTCAAGCATTTATACTATTATTACAGATGCACAGTTGTACCTTTTTAACAATGTACAGTTGCAGTAAAAGAACAGCATATTTAGAATATATTGAGTGTATTCCTGCACTGGTAACAAGTGGTACATGAATATCCATCATCCTCGGCTTAATCCTTTACTAGGGTCCCCATGCCCATCCAGGGGAAAACGTTTCGGGCACTGGGCAGATACACCCAGGACAGGTCGCTGGGCACACACACACACTATATATACAGTATATAGAATCAATTTATTTTCCCAGGAAGTAAAAAGCAAATAGAAGTTTATCAGATTGTATTCAGTTTACTGCATTTGAACTAATTACTGACCTTTATTTAACCAGGCAAATCAAAAGATTAAAGAATATTCAAAAGTATTCAAAATAAATTTAAAAGAATAAAGGCAAGAAAAGCTGTTTTGTTTAAACAGCAGCTTTTCAGCATGTTTGATATTTATGCCACAGATAAACTCCCAGTCCTTTATTTTAATTGTCGTGTTGAGGGCAAATACTCTGGTTTGACGCAGAATCAGAACCCCCTCAAAAAAGTCCATATTTTAGATTCCACTGATTCTAATTACTGTAAACATTTGAAAATACAGATTGATTATATGACATTTGGGGTTTTATGTTTTCTTGCATGGGCTAAACAATTTGTGGATTGCCTAAATAAGATGTTTTATTTATGTCATTGGTATGTAGTATTTACTTACCCAAGAGAAGAGCAAAAATAAGAACCACTTGCCAGAAATCAATGGGTACCAATCAATGGCTTTCTGCATGAGGTCACTTTGATCCACACGTAGTTCAGCTACTTAATCTGATCTTTTGGTTTTTAATCATTGTTGTTGTGAGTCACACTTTTCTTATATAGAAAGTATAAGTTACTTATTACCTTGGGTAAAAAAAAAAATCATTAAAGCCATAAGCCACTTGAGGGAGTGAGTTCCTTTTTAATGCCGTTGCCATATGCATTGGTAAGGCTTTGTGATGCTAAAAAGCTTTTAAAGATATTCACCGCTGGAGTGGTTTTTCACTTTTTATAATGCTGAAGGATTATACAGGGCACTGGGGTTCAAGCAAACAAAATTATGCGAAAGAAAATTTTCACATTTTTAAAATAAAATTGTTCTGTAATCTGGATTTTTGTTCAAAGGTATATTTTTTAGAACCTGATATTTTTTATCTAAAGACACCATCATGTAATTTAAATAAATTGGAATAGATACAAATATAATTAATAATATATTGACTTTTATTATTAAATTATATTCAGTATATTAAATGCATGGTTTAGTGGTTAACATATTCGCCTATCAAGAATCCCAATCTGGGTGGAGTTTCCATGTTCTCCCCGTATCCGCGTGGGTTTGCTCTGGGTTCTCTGGTTTCCTCCCACAGTACAAAAACATGGCTTCAAGGTGAATTGAATGTTCTAAATTGCCCCATATAGTGTGTGTGTGTTTGTGTGAGTGAGTGTGCCCAGCGATAGATTGGTGCCCTGTCCTGGGTGTATCTGCCCATCGACCGAAATGTTCATCCCTGGATGGGCATGGGGAATCCCCATCCTTTTCCCCACCACCCAAGTAGAGGATTAAGCGGAAGAATAAATTAATGAATATTAAATGCATTATATTTTATTTGCACGTTTCTATAAGGGAAAACGTAATAATCCACTCCATAGACTGATTACTTAATGTTTAATATATTTGTTTCAGGTAAATCCTGAGTATGAGAGCACTTTCCTGTTTGATAATGATTTTCCTGCCTTACAGCCAGATGCTCCAGAACCAGGTAAAATATACAGTTATAATAAACGTCATACTATACTGATTATAGCAAGTGCATTAAAATAAAACATCCAGATATTTATTCTTAAGGTGACCTGATGTAGATCAGGTTTATTCTGCATTGTAAGTGGAATTCAGTCAATGACCAGCTCTAGTGCTGGAATGCAAAAAACTAGAGGCAGCAATAGTTCAGCTGCAAAGACAAAAAAACAACACCCTGCTCACAGAGCTAAATCGTTCTAATTGGCTGTTCTGCATCTAGTAATCAGAACTGGTCTGGAACCTTTTAAATAGTATTTTTTTTGGACAAAGTGAAACATGCAAAACATTGGAAATTCAAATCACTAGTGTAAACCACAAACAAGACATTGATTGAGGGTGCCAGAAGAGGGAATTAATTATTTTCTTGATTGAAACTTTGCACAGTCAAGCAAATTGCTGTAAAATATACTGGTGTACAATCTCCCACATCCAAATGTACATTTCTTATCATGGATGACGTATAACTACAGACATGCAAAATGAGAGTGCAAAATATGCATCAATAAAAAAACAAGGTTATAAATATTTAGTATGTATTATGATGATTAAAATAATCTGTTAACCGTAGTAAGAATGTTGCTCAATAATACATACATGCTTTGGCATGATCATACCATGCAGCCCACTAGACGGCGCTCTAAGACCATAATAAAGCCCGTTAAAACGTATTAATTTATAGATACTTGGTAAATTAATGAGTTATTTGAATCTAGTCTGTAAATATTAAAATAACATTGTTTAAAACTATAATCTCAGCTGTATTTTCTGTATTGGAAATTTGTTTATTATGAAACAGATTTTGTCCCTGAACATTCTATGACGTAATGAATTAAGGTTCAAGAAGAAGATTTTTACATACTTATAATATGTTCTACCACTTTACGCTCTTAAACACAGCTATTTCTGGATAATGTGTGTTTTACAGGTTCAGATAATCATCCATTATTCCAGACTAAAGCAGCACGAGGGGTTTGGTAAGTCAGTTTTATCTTCTTTTTAAAAAAAAAATTCAAGGTTTTTATTTCCCTTAGTTAAAATAAATAAAGTTTCATTTTTGTTTTAGTCAGACACGATGCACTCACCAGTCATTTTATTAGATAAACCTCTTTCTTTCTACACTCGTTCTCCTTTTTATTAACAAATGTATTTTTTGTTTTTGTAGTATTAACTAAATATGGTCAACAGGTTTGAGCAGAACACAGCATGAAATGTAGCCTAATGAAAAAATGCAAAATAGGATTGTAGCTTTTTATAAGTCACACATTGATTCAGTTACATCTGTTAGAATGTATGTTTTGTACTGTACATATAGTGTACACTATGTCTGCCTGATCTGTGCACAATATCCATCCATTATCTTCCTCTTTATCCTCAATTAGGGTCGGGGGGGGGGGCTCCCCATGCCATCCTGGGGAGAACGTTTTGGGCGCTGGGCAGATACACCCAGGACAGAGAGCCAATTTATCGCTGGGCACACTCACTCACATACACACTCTATATGGGGCAATTTGGAGAATTCAATTCACTTGATCCATGTTTTTGGATTGTGGGAGAAAAACGGAGAACGAATGAAGAAAATCATTAAATACTTATATTTGCTAGGTAGACTTTGGAATATTTGGTTATGTGTTTTAAATGGTTTATGGTACCGACTTCACCTCTGTGTTAGTGTAAATAAATGACTGTTACTGAAATTGCACAAATTGCCAGAGTCATAACAAATCCTCTATAGACATGATGTTAGCAAAGAGGAAAAGGACAGAACAAATGATTTTGTGTTTTGGAACTTGCTGATGCTATTGGGGTAAAAAAATCAATATCAAGTTTGTTGAGTCATGAATTACATCAGCAGCAGTCCAGTTCTTTAATGTACTCTACTCATGTTTGCTCAAAGGTGAGCTTACTCAAAATGAGTTTTCGAAACATGGTATATTGTAAAAGTATTTTTTTTTCTACTTTTAACAGATTAGTTTGAGTAGCTGAAGGATATAACCTGCAGTGGAAAAGTCCTGCAGTGTCAGTCTTTCTATTATTTTAAAACTGATCCAATTTCCTGAGTTAATTTAGAAAAAAAAACTAATTTTTTATCCTCTTCTAGGGTCACAGTGGTGTTCCCCATGCCCATCCAGGGGAGAACGTTTCGGGCATGGGCATATACACTCAGAAGTGGGCGCCAATCTATCACACACTCACTCACACAAACACTCTATATGGGGCAATTTGGAAAATTCAATTGACCTTGATCCATGTTTTTGAACTGTGGGAGGAAACTGGAGAACCCAGAGGAAACCCATGCAGACACGGGGAGAACATGGAAACTCCACCCAGATTGGGATTGGAACTGGGAATCCCTAGCGCTGAGAGGCGAACGTGCTAACCACTAAACCACCGTGCCACCCAGCTGTTAAGTCATTTATTTGCTTAATATCGTCAAATGTTAAATATTCTTAAATGAGGAAGAAAAACTTAAAATGACGTGAACATTTAATGAATTACTACATAATCATCATGGGACGTTGATACAAAATGGCCCTGCAGTAATGACAAATTAGTTGATAATGTAAACTTCATAACTACATGTGTCTGGTTGTATTATAGGATAATTACATGGTTGCAACTCGGTGCATACAGGCAGTTTTCAAAGCATCAGAATAAAAACAGTGACTTTAAACGTGGCATTGCTGTTGGTGCTAGGACTCTCCTGAGTATTTCAAATACTGCTCATCTGCTGGGTCTCTCGCACACAACCATCCCTATGATTTGCAAAGGACAAAAATCGAACACAAATCAATGGGTACAGTTCTCTAGGAGAAAATACCTCCATTAATGTCCTCCATAAAGGACAAAGGCCCGAATGTTTTGAGCTGATAGATGGGCGAGAGTAACTTCAATAATCACTTTGTTACAATCGAGATATGCAGAAAATCAAGATGTGCTACAGCAGCAGAGGACCACAATGGCTGCCACACCGGTAAGCCAAGAACAAGCCACTGAGTTTAGCACTGGACGATCGCAGATTGGAAAAACGTTTCCTGATCTGATGAGTTCTCGATTTTCCACTGCTACATTCAGAGTCCAGTGTAAACAACATGAGAGCATTGATCCATCCTGCTTGGTATCAATGCTTTAGGCGGCTGCTGCTGCTGGTTGTGTAATAGAGAGATTATCTTGGCACACGTTAGAAAACTTTTCATGTCTCATAGAACAAATCAACCTGTACTGTTTTTTTTATTATTATTATTTTAATTATTATTTTAATTATTATTTTAATTAATTAATTAATTAATTAATTAATTAATATATATATAATTAATTAATTTAATTATAATTTATATATATATATATATATATATATATATATATATATATATATAATTTTAATCTTTTTTTATTTATTTAGGTGGTTTAGTGGTTAGCATGTTCTCCTCTCAGCTCTAGGGATTCCCGGTTCGAATGCCCATCTGGGTGGAGTTTCCATGTTCTCCCCGTGTCTGTGTGGGTTTCCTCTGGGTTCTCCAGTTTCCTCCCACAGTCCAAAAACATGGATCAAGTCAATTGAGGTCTCCAAATTGCCCCATATAGAGTGTGTTTGTGTGAGTGAGTGAGTGTGTGCCCAGTGATGGATTGGCGCCCTGTCCTGGGTGTAACTGCCCAGCGCTTGAAACGTTCTCCCCTTGATGGGCATGGGAGACCCCCCCCCCCCGATCCTAATATAGGATAAAGCGGAAGATAATGGATGGATGAATAGATTATCTTATGAGTACATCCATCCATTATCTTCCGCTTTATCCTCTATTAGGGTCGCGGTGGGGTTCCCCATGGGGTTCCATCCAGGGGAGAACGTCTCGGGCACTGGGCAAACAAACCCAGGACAGGGCGCCAATCTATTGCTGGGCACACTATCTTATGAGTCAACAGATATTAATACAGTGGAGCACCTTTAGTCAAATATGAAATTCATAGATGTGCAGCTAAACATCTGAGCAATTGTATGATGCTTTGTTAATAAGGATCTAACTGGATATAGACTCCAAAGAATCCGGTGCAAAATGTACCTAATAAAATGGCCAATAATTGTTTATTAGGCTACGTAATAGTATCTCATTTTATCTGACCTTTATTGCAAAGGCTTCATTGTGATTCTAAAATGGCTCTAAAATGTTAACGTTATTTAAACAGGCTGCAGTTATTATTAACAAATGAAAAACGTGTAGGAGCCTGAATCATGTCATTTTTTACAGCAACCACTAGATGGCACTGAGTCAACGTTTTTTAATATATAGTAGTATAGTGGTTTAACTATGCTTGAATATTGACTACATTTTTTACCTCTCCTGACCAAAAGTAAAAAATTAACTACTTTATATTTGACTAATAGAAATGACGGCCTGTGTATTAGATGTGTAGTTATTTCTGAACCACCACTAAAATGTTCATTCTCGAGCAGCCTCTGTGAATCATAGATGTGTGTCTCTAGGAAGCCAATTAGTGGTCCAGTTGAAGTGTGTGCTAGAGTAGAAAGCCTCCTGCTCATGTTGTTTGGCCAGCGCTGCTTTTTAAACACATTGCCTGGGGGCACAGAAGTCCGATACTATTCAGTGCAATTTAAGATTACCGTACCTGCTTCAAATTAGGAACAACATAAAATGACTAACTCTTCACAAGGCATGTGCTTCTTGCTGAGAGTTGTAAAGGGGATGCTGAGAAATCAGGCGTGAATGCACACAGATCACACTGGGGGATTTGCACCATAGTGTGTAAAATAATAAACCACCAGGTGTGGAGGTCACCCTTTTTACTATGCAGTGAGGATCAAAGACATGCAAATCTGACCGGATTTACATGCTGTGTTTCGTAGTAAATTTCAAATGGTTCTTGGTGTTCCAAAGTAAAAAGTGTTACTAATGCTTTTGATTATATTAATACTTTTATTAAACAAAACCGGAACGTGGCTATTATATTTAATACGGAACAATTTTTTTTTTAGAACCACAACCCCCTTGTTCATTTCTTGATAACACTTACTGTCTTGACATTACAGACAGTGCAATAGTGATTATCCTGCCATTTGTCAGAGACTTATAATGAATGTGTGCATCTATTGAAATCCAACAGAGGAAGAGCAGTGATGTTTTTAGTATGTTTTCCGGTTATAGTCACTTTGTTATACCAACTGTTTTGATTTATTCTTTGAAAGGGAAGAAACCCCACCGATATGTCCAACCTGCCAAACACCCATCACTGTGAAACATATTCTAATAGACTGCCCCGACACAACAAGAAGAGACAAGAAATTATTCATTCATTCATTATCTTCTGCTTTATCCTCTATTAGGGTCACGGTGGGGTTCCCCATGCAGAGGAAAAGGTCTCGGGCGCCGGGCAGACACACCCTGGACAGGGCGCCAACCTATTGCTGGGCACACACTCACTCACACAAACACACTCTACATGGGGCAATTTGGAGAACTCAATTGACTTGACCATGTTTTTGAACTGTGGGAGGAAACCGGAGAACCCGGAGGAAACCCACACGGACACGGGGAGAACATGGAAACTCCACCCAGATGGGGATTCGAACCGGGAATCCCTAGTGCTAAGAGAGGCGAACGTGCTAACCACTAAGCCACCGTGCCACCCTGAGACAAGAAATCAAACTATTAAAAACCATAGAGGAAGCTCTCACTTGGGACAACTCAAGAACGATGCTAAAATATCTCACAACTATAAAGATAAAATCGGAAATATAGGAGTGACTGGAATATAAGGACAAAGTAAAAGTGTACAGACTGTCAATATATACCATATCCTGCCATTAGATAGCATACAAATCCTAAATATGGCATTAAAACACAAATAAATAAATTCCTTGAAAGGGAACATCAAAGAAGGTTTTTCCTTTTTCATACCAATATCCTCAAACTCCAGACTGTTGGCCAATAAAAATGAAGAATATATTGAATTAATTTGCCCCATCAGTGGCATTTAAAAATGATTATATTTGGTTGACTTCAAATGTCTCTTATGACAGGATAAATTTTCCAATTCCTAATGACCAGGAAGGCATACCTCACTATATCGAATAGGCTGTTGATTTTAATGGTTTTATAAAGGTCACAGTTTTTCTGGTAGCGGATATGACATTTTTGGTGGAGGCAGTACACTGGATACATCAGTCCTCATTCCATTTTATAATTTACATTTTATATTTGCCTCTAATTTCTTCCATGCTTTAATTTTAATTCTTGAATGTCTATCACTTAATTTTCACCAGTTCACCCTTAAAGTTCTGCTGGAAACTATAAAAATGTCTGGAGGAGGAGCACCCAATTCACTTGCAGTGCCTTCCACACCCACACTGCCCGGGCACTTGTTAAAATCTGCTGTTGCAGTGGCAGGGAGAAATCAATGAGACTTTTGTATGGACTTTACCACTTAAGCACATACAAGTTCTTGTTCTAACTTTCTTGTTGTTGTTAAGGATTGCTGGATTATGTCTTTTGCTAATCAAAGACAGGAAACATTTATTGTCCACATATTTTTTTTTTCTTGTTCAGTAAGGTTATGTGCTTCCATCCATGGTCTGATATCACACTGCCGTTAATGCAGCCTGCCGAGATCTGCAAGGTGATTGACAGGTGGGCGGAACTGATAGAAGAGCTGGGTTCCACCTATCCTTGGGTGCAGGTAAGAGACTCGGCCAGGGTTGTCCTATGAATAATTTCCTCTTATTTTTACAGAGAGCTCTTTGAAAGTAATTTAAAATAATTTATCATCAGTCATCAGATCTAATTATAATTAATAAATAAATATTAACAAGGGGCGGCACGGTGGTTTAGTGGTTAGCATGTTCTCCTCTCAGCACTAGGGATTCCCAGTTCGAATCCCAGTCTGGGTGGAGTTTAATGTTTTTCCTGTGTCCATGTGGGTTTCCTATGGGTTCTTCGGTTTCCTCCCACAGTCCAAAAACATGGATCAAGGTCAATTGAATTCTCCTATTTGCCCCATATAGAGTGTGTTTGTGTGAGTGAGTGTGTGCCCAGTAATAGATTGGCGCTCTTTCCTGGGTGTATCTGCCCAGTGCCCGAAACATTCTCCCCTGGTTGGGCATGGAGAACCCCCCCCCCCCCCATGACCCTAATAGAGGATAAAGTGGAAAATAATGGATGGAAATATTAACAAAAATATTTGGCTAAAACAAAAACACTGTGATCACAATTTGAATAAGTATTGTGCAATAGTTTTATAAAGTAACTAGTTAATTTGTTGAAATATCATAACTGTACCATGGCAGTATTCTACAGCTTTAGCATAAACTAGGTAAAAGTATCTTGATCACAGATTACAGTATTGTTTGGGTCACTTCAGTCATAACCGAAACAGAAAGTTGTGTAATGCTTCAGCTTCTTGGAGTATTTTTTTTGCAGCTTTCATGACAGTTAAAGGTATTCCTCCGCATACTGTCCATTAAACCAGCCAATAAAGTTCACTTCTGACTGGATACGTTTTGAAGTGAAAGAAAAAAAAACAAACATTTGAGGTCTATAAGGATCATCATGCTCTTTTTTCGCTGTGGTACCTCTCCAAATCTCTTGTGTTGTTTGTTTAGCTTATATTGGCATCCTTTTAGATAAGTCCAGCGGTTATCTTGTCAGCTAAAGGCATCAAAGCATGTATTCCCTACAGCCTCTAATAAGGGACTTTGGACAAGTCAATTTTTATCAAGCAGACTAGACAAGAGGCAGATCCTCCCTAAATCCGTCCACATTTCTTACTAGGCCTGGGTGACTCATCAATTTAACCATAACCATGGGTTTCTCCATTTAAAGCCTGTCATACCTGAACAATAATACTATAAACAAACCAAACTACCTTTTACTTGATGGAAATGAATTAAAATAAAGCTTATTTAATAATAGATAATAATTATGATAATAATAATCATTTTCGGCACGGTGGCTTAGTGGGTGGCATGTTTTCCTCCTAGTGCTGGGGATTCTTGGTTCAAATCCCAGTCAGGGTGGAGTTCCCATGTTCTCCCCGTGTCCGCGTGGGTTTTCTCCGGGTTCTCCGTTTTTTTTTTCCCCACAGTCCAAAAACATGGTTCAAGGTCAATTGAATCCTCCAAATTGCCCCATATAGAGTGTGTTTGTGTGAGTGTGTGTGTGTGTGCCCAGCGATAGATCGGCGTCCTGTCCTAATGGATGGATGGATGGATAATAATTTTTTAGCTGTTTAGGGGTCGCCACAGTGAATCATTATTCTATTCATTTTGTCCTGACTGTCCTCCTTTTTTCACCCTAATCACCTGCATGTAAACAAAATCCAAGGTTAAGCTATAGAAGGTGTAGGTTTATAGTTTTATTCATTCCATTCATTCATTTTCTTCACTTTTATTGAACAAAATTGTTTTTAACCAACAGATGTCACCAATCTCACGTATTCTGTAATCAGGTGGAATTTTTTAATTGCATTCTGTTTTATCCCAAGATGTAGGTTTTTATAATATATGGTCAACTATTGGCATTTGATTTGTGGGCCTGGTGCCTTGTGGGCACATGGCTCTTTGTTCTTGAGTTAGAGGCAAAAATATAAATTGCCATACCAGAAACACCAAACACATTAGTTTTCCCATCTAAATGTAATATAATGGTAGCTATGTGCTATCTGGGAAAGTAAGTTGCAACAAGGTTCTTGGTTCAAATCTCAGAAATTTGAATATTCTTCAGGTGCTTTAGTTCTTTTTCTTTATTTATACAGCGCTTTTTATAATAATTCCTTGTCTCAAAGCAGTATAATAACAGTATTAAAAAAAAAAAAATCTGTCCCCTTTCCTCCTTATGTTGCAACATAAGTTTATACTTTTATTGTCAGCATCTTTTTTTTTTTCCCGTTGAATTTAGATTTTTGAAAATAAAGGTGCCATGATGGGCTGCTCCAACCCTCATCCTCACTGTCAGGTAGGAAACCACTTTTCTGTTTTCTATCAATTTCCAGCTGGTTGAGGTTGTCTCATTAGTGCGTTAGGACACCATCCGTGATGTTCCTGAGCACCTAAAATGCCCAAAAAGATACAAATTAAAGAGTGATACAGATATAAAAAACTGTGGACAGTATGGGAACACTTGTTTTTCCTGACATATCTTTAATTACAGCTGAGGTTTCAGCAGAATTGGAGTAAATAAAGTAAGGGAATCATTTGGGTGAGGGATAGATAAATCTGATGCTGTTTGCAGACTGTCAAAACTCTACTGAGACATCATGTGTGAAATGATCTTTTAATCTTAATTTCGCTCTCGTTTTTCGTTGGGTGCACTGCATACTGTTATTTATTTATTTTTACTGCTCGGCTTCCTGTGCATGAAAACATTATGTTTCAGACATCAATAGTGACCAAATTGATTCCATTATTTAAACTAGAGTCAGCAATAGTGTCAGGAGCCTCCATGCATCCCTCTCTATAGGCAGTCCAAGTATAAACAGTGTTTATATTGTTATTTTAACCATACTATAAGAAATAAAAATAATATATGGATTGTAAGATGTTCATTGTAAGAAATGTAAATTAAAATAAAAAAATACAAATAAAATAATGGAAATGTAGAACATTTACATCACATTTTCTATTTTACTATAATGTTAGAAACAGCAGAGGGAAATCCTCTAGGAGGCAATAGAAGACCTAAAGTGAGCTGGCTTACCGCGAGGAGGCTTGACTGCCACCTGTTTTTGTTTCTTTATTAAACAGCTTCTCTGTGGAGAGCACTATATAAGGTTTAGGTTTATTGTTTCAGTTCATTTTCTTCACTTTTATTGAACAAAATTGTTTTTAACCAACAGATGTCACCAATCAAAAGTGTTCTGTTCAGGTGGAATTTTTTAATTGCATTCTGTTTTATCCCAAGATGTATGTTTGTATAATATATGGTCAACTATTGGCATTTGATTTGTAGGCCTGGTGCCTTGTTGGCGATCCAAACTCAAGGCCATGTTTTAATTGCAGGAAGAACCAACTGACACATGGCTCTTTGTTCTTGAGTTAGAGGCCAAAAAATAAGTTTCCATACCAGAAACACCTAACACATTAGTTTTTCTATCTAAATGTAATATAATAGTAGCTTTGTGCTATCTGGGGAAGTAAGTTGCAACAAGGTTCTTGGTTCAAATCTCAGAAAATCTTAAGGTGCTTTAGTTCAAAGTTCAAAATCTCTAATGTAATGGCTTATCATCCGGGGCCTCTATTTCGTCCTCTATTTCTTCTCTCAATTCTTTCTTCTGTCCTTCCTTGCTTCCTTATCTATAACAACAAACTCTTAATTAAATGAACAGAGCACTGAATTCTGTAACTGACCAATCAGAAGTGAGCATTCAACAAGGCAATGCACTAACTGCATCATTTACTTACCTCTTAAATGTGTTTTTATTTTTTTCGTCAGAAGTATACTGAACTATTCAGAAACCTCTGGCTTAATTTTGTGTCATAGGCCAGAAATACATTCGTATTTGTTAAAAACTGTATTTCATTTAAATGCATTTCATGTTGCAAACCTGCTGGGCTGTATTAACTGTGACTTGTGGGATATTTTGTAATTACAGTGCCGATCGAAGAAAACGGGCTTATTAAAGTGGTTTCGTGTTCTCTGTAGACACTGTTGCTCATCCCAAAATAAGCTTGTGGCCCTGGGCCTTTATATTCTCCATAGCTTTCCATTTTTCAAGATGCTGTTTCCCTGGCAACAGCTTATCTATACATCAGGATATCTCAATAGCTTGCCCCAACAACCTTAGCTAGCTGCCTCCCAGGCTGCCTGGCTTTGAGTCTATGTGACAGAGACCAGATTGCATCGAGCTTAGGGTAAGCCTGACAGCAGTATCCTGCTGGCTCCTGCCGATCCTACCAATGGGCTGAGCTAAATATAGTAGACCGATCTTTCTCCCTGTGTGTGCTTTCTGCACAGATAGATAGCACCGGGGTGTTTCTCCGCTCTCTGTGCATCATTGGAGGTTGCTGACTCTGCCACCTTTTGCCCTTTTTGTGCTTGCTATGATTGACTGTAGTTTGAGGGCAATGTGAGTGCTTTCGGAGATTGACAGTATAGACTGCCTTCAACACCAGAAATAAGTGAAACATTAGGAAATGGAGAACTAATGGAAGTGGGGAAGCCTGGATGAACAGGATGCCTGTGCTGATTATTCCTGTCCATTTTTCCCCCAGCTCCTTCTGGCCTTTACTTCTTTGACCATGTCTCTGACTTTAAACATTAACTTCGTTTAATAAATTTGTCCTGTGTGTTTTCTAATAGTATAGTCATGCATTTGCAAAATTGTTTTACTTTTTGTGCTTAAATTGGGTATGAGATCATATATTCCCCGACGCTCCCATTGCCTTTGACACTTGCCTGGCAAAACAGTGGTGAGAAATGTTAGTGAAAACACATTGAAGTAATGGATCTGTCTATAATATCTGCATTGTGCCTTGAGCCAATACTGGAATACAACTATGTAAACACAAGTTATATAAACATATGAATTAAAAATTATGCCAGGTGTCAGTTTTCCCACCCACATATGTATTTGATTATCTATTAGCATCGTGTCATACTATAATGTAATCTTAGTCTTGACCTGTGCTTATTTGCTACTTGAGATGTTTTAATTAAAATCATTTAACTTTGTCAACTTCATTTTGCTTGTCCTTTTGAATCAACTTCCCTTCACAGAAAATAGCCAACCTTAATAAAAATGTACTAAATTGCTTTTCATTCATAATATTTACAAATTAAATAATCTAATACATAAAACAATACATTAGATACATATATTTATTTTCAAATAAACGTCTTTAAAAAACATTGCTTTCAACAATAAAGCAACAACAATAAAGAACAATAAAGCAACTGTAAATATCTGTGAATTAAGCTTTTAGGAGAAACACAGATTTGTATCTATTACCTGCATTGCAACAAATAACATTTTAAATGCAAAATATTGTATTATAATAAGTTTGTCTTATTAAGATACATAATCAAACTCAACAATCTTTAAACTCTCTGTATATATATATATATATATATATATATATATATATATATATATATATATATATATATATATATATATATATATATATATATATATATATATTATAGTGTGTACTCTCACATTACACATGCAGGAGCTTTTATGACCTCCTGTTTTAGTCAGTCTTCTTTTTTCTTGGCTCGAAATTTTTATTTTAGCTTATTCCAAAGGTGTTCAATGAGATTGAAGTCAGAGCTCTGTGAGAGCAAGTTAAGTTGTTTCACATTGAGCTCGGTGGTATGGGTGGTAGCTCAGTGGTTAGGGTGTTGGGCTGTCAATCCTAAGGTTGTGGGTTCAAATCCCAGGTCCACAAAATTACCAATGTGGCTCCTTACGAAAGGCTCTTAACCCTCATTGCTCCAGGGGGGCTGTTTCAACCCTGTGCTTGCTTTGTAAGTCGCTTTGGATAAAAGAGTCTGCTAAATGACCAAATGTAAATGTAAACTCCTATAACCATAAACCTTGTTTTTTTGTACTAGGCATAGGTATTGTTAAATCTAAAAGACTATTCCTAAATTGACCCTAAATTGGGTTAGATACGCTTATGCCAATGGGTCTGAATGAATCACTTTAAACCAGCGATCAAGGAGGTGTCCACAAACGTTTGTCCATATAGTTTAGCTGAACATAAATCAGCTTTCTTCGTTATTAATCATCATTAATTTTTATTTTTTAGTGATAATGTTGATAGTGATCCTTACATCCATAATGGAATCGTATCCATTTAAAATAGTTAGTTATTAATTTAAATAGAGTTGCTTCAGCTATAGTAAGCCTGTGCATGTGCACACTTTTGTGTTTAGACGCCTTTTGTAGGTAAAACTGCAAATTAAATGAAAGTTTGTCTTTTCGATATGTAGCTTCATGTGTTGCTGAAAACGTATATGATCTGTTAACACGGGTTTCATGTATATTTTACAAAGCTGTTGCTCGAGCTTGGCCTAGTTAGCAAGTTGTGCTATTTTATTTTACTTTGCCAGTGTTGCATGACGTCAGCACATAATTATACAAGCGGTGGCCTAGTATATTTAATGGTTAAAGTTAAAACACAAGTCTATAAAATGATGCTAAAATACAAAAGTGTTGTGGTATTCTGATCAGAACATATCAAAGGTATTTCATTGTGACCCCTAAAAAGCTCTATTTAATTTTTAGGAAATGGGTATAATATGTTATGTTTAAGATGTGCATTGTATTTTTGGCTCTTCGGCAGGTACATGGAAGACAATCTCATAGTGGTCGGTGAAGTCTATTTATTAGAAAGCTTGCCAGACATGCTGTGTAAATCTGTCTTTTAAGTATAATGTTATAAACAACAGAAAACTGAGTGACTTCATTCTCCATAAAAATATGAGTCAGAGAAAAGATGGATGCAGTATTATTTTACCCTCACAGGGAAGTTATTACAAGGAGCAACTTTAAATGAATTCGGGAGTGATACACCTGTTTGTGTTTTATGGACTTCTGAGTATAGACATTAATGAAAGCTCCATAACCAATTGACAGCAACTTAAAACATGGTCTAAGTGATCATTTTTAGCTACCCAGCATATGCTTTCTATCAGATTATATAACGCCTCACTGGTGAGTCAGCTGCTCTTACTTTTGTTACTTACATAATTACACGATAAGCTATTTAACAAACTTCTCTTATTAAGTTGTGATATTTTGGCTTTCCTTTTTCAGGTTAATGTTAAAAAAACATGAACATATGTGCCGTCCTGTGAAGCCTAGTGGTCCCATTGTGGCTTGTGCCTGTTTTGCAGCATTTAGGGCTATGGCTATATCTTGTGAAGTGAAAATGGCTCATCCAGTAGGACGATAAACTTAAGCATGTATGAGGAAAAACATTGATATTTTGCAATGGTCCAAATCTTTATCTTAATTTAACTCGAGCAAAATTTGAAGTTGTTCTTAATTGAACATTTGTAAGACAGAACACCAGTCCTGGAAATGTCAATTTGCTACTCAAGGGTGTCACCCCAGAATTTCAAAGTAAAGGGCCATTTATGTAATTATTTAATACATAAATAATTCTGTATAATATTTACATACAATGTTTTAATTTATGTGGCTTTTCCTGATATAATTATAAGAATGTGGCAACATCAGATGAAACTATACTGATTTGTTTACAGTTATATAAACTAATAAAAACGAATCCAAGTATATATATAGTAATGTGTAATATATAAGCCCTAAAATATTGTTCTGAATGGAACAATGGAACTGTAGGGTTTGGTTTCAGAATGTTTGGCAGTATTGTGTATGTAAAGGTTTTTTTTGTGCACAGTTGAAGACATATAAGTCATACACATATAGACCAATAAAAACCTTGTAATTCTCAATAACGGAACCTTTGCATAGGACTATTTATCTTATGTTGTTTACTGTTTGTCAACTTTAGTTTAATGAACCTAGTTAGTCTGAAAATTCCCTAATTGGACACACAGATTTAGGAAAGCTTTGCGGGTAATTATTAGTGTATGAATTCAAAACACTAGTGAGAAATTTTTTAAATAGTCAGCAAAAATGTTTAGTTAGTTTTGTAAAGTGGCCACAGTTTTCTTTATTAATCTGTGTGTTGGGCAAAGATTCCTAATCATATAGCATTTAGATCACACATGACATTTGAGTAGTGATTTATGTTATGCAGTGGATTCCGTTTGATGGGATATGCTTTAAAAGGCAAATGGTGCTCTTGCTTTAGTGATGCTTAAATTCAGCTTTGCTAAACGTTGTGATATTGTTGCTGGAATCAGATATATTAGAATTGAGCAACTTTATAAAATGCTTCAGTATTAACATGCCAGCATGGACAGACTGGAAAAATTTGGTAGTCTACCCATTCAGCGTGTTGTTTTTTCCTCTGCTTGGGAAACTATGGGATGGAAATTCTCACCATGAAATGTACTTTGTGAATACAAAATGCAGCCAGGCAAACTGCTGAAATCACTTAAAAATGCATTAGGCCTAATTCCAAAATGTCCATGTGCAGATATTTGCTGGTGAGAACTATGCTTTTGAAGTTCTATCCAGACAATGTAGACACTATAGAGAGTTGAGAGAAGAGGCTCATTTCCACCCAATATGCAGAGGGACTAGCTTACAGGTCAGAACATAGAGAAAACATAAAAGTGCAGAAACATAGAATCTGTCTGCTTTGGCCCATGTGGGCTCATCTGTTTAGTTGTCTACATATCTCAGCTTAAACAGGGATATGGGATGTAAGGCTGTCTAGCCTGCAAGAGTGTTAACATGAAAATGTCCCTTATAACTCTCAACTAACATCTCGAAGGAATGTTAAAGCAAACGTTTATTCACCCAATTTTCCACTTACCCCCAATTGTTGCAAATAAGTCATGACATTTTTTACTATTTTATTTTGCACAAGAACCAGTCAGAGTGAAGTAGAAAAGAAGTACACATTACATTACATGATTTAGCAGCTGCTTTTATCCCCAGTTACTTACAGGTATGTCAACTTGATGGTTAGGCTCAGTACACAGGGTTTACCATCCAGCCCCTCTGGAGCAATGAGGGTTAAGGACCTTGCTTAAGGGCCCACATTGACTGCTTTGGTGAACTTTCGGATTGTTTGCTCATCACCATAACCACTGAATTACATACATGTGGGGGTGCATGCATATATACATATTTTTTAATTACACATTCAGCACATCAAGTAATAACAATTTTTTAAAATAATTATTTTATTTGTTCCTTGTCGCTATGAGTTCCTTGTCACCAAAAATACTCAATGTAACTTCTTTTTTTTTTTTTTTTGACGAAAAACACAAAATTATTCTAAAATACAGAATATAAGCATCAGGCCACAAGTGGCTTGTTTTTGTTAAGTTGAGTCATGAGCAGGAGAGAATATTATTCATTACAAAGTAGTTTTCAAATCTTACAGGTAAAACGCAAATTTGTCATAACATGGACAGAATCATTTCACTTTAAACTGTTAATGCTGATTGCTATTTTTATTTCTATAATGTTTAGGGTTTTATTAAACACATACCACTGATTTACTGCCCATGTTTTTAGATCACATCACTGGTGCCTTATTTTAAAAGCTTGTATGTTCTGCTGCACTCTCTTTCAATAAGGTACAACATTAATTTATTGCAGATGCTGAATAAATTCATAGCAATATTTTCAATTGCCTTAGTCAGATGACTTTTAGGTCCGTTCTGCATAAATGTATGAGGTTATGTCTGAACATTTAAAAAGAAAGGGGGCACTGGCAAGGACCCACATTGATTGACATTCTCTCGGCAAACTTCCACTGATAGCTTTCTAGATGGAAAGTCAATCTGCAGCATGGTGTGTGTGCTCTGAAGTAGGCAAGAAGTAAATAGAATGATGCGTGTGGCAAGGGGAAAATGTCAATCATGCAAGCCACCCGTCAGCAGGGAAAATATTAATACTTGTACGAGCCTGTGTTTCAGACCTTGCCTGCAGGTATGGGGAGGGGGGTGTGTGTGTCACAGCTTGCATTTCTCTGACAACATTAATGCTGGGCTTCACATAGTGGCAGGACACGCACAGTTCCTATCATTTATAGTTTTGCGTATTTTTAAAGGACGCAGAGTCTGATGGAATGCTGTTTTCAGGTTTAAAACCTAACATGTTCTCCAGAGCTTAGTAGAGGCAAAAGAAGAGTCTGCGATTAGTGTTGGCTTACCCCCCCCCCCCTTTTTTTTGACTCATCTTCCCCCACATTTACTCTAGATGCCTCCTTTATCACTGCTGACATTCAAATCAGTGGCTGGAATACAGAAAAGCCGGTCATGGCGCCACTGCCTCGTCTTGCCTCTCAATCTCACAGGCAGCTTTGCCTCTGCCTGGACAAGATTAGCTTTAAAAAATGGACTGAGATAACAAAGATTGTAACTGCAAAGTTTTTGGCACAAAGGCTTGCCTTTAATTTATTCAGAGACTTAATTGAAATGGGGGCATTGTTTTTACTTTGTTTATGCACATCATGTTCAATGCATTAGCACACTCGGCTGTTTTTTTTTTCAATGGCAACCTGTTCGAACCTTGCTTAGCCTCAAGGGAACTGTCACTGATCATGAATTATTAAGGCACTTTGTGTTTTTAACTTTTAAAAGATTTCAGAGTATTAACATGTATACTTTACATTTTAAACAGTTAAGTAACAAAGGAAAAGGAACTACAGTGTCTTTCAGAACTTTCAAAGTAAATTCAGCCCAATTGACGTGTCAATTAACTTATAGGTTTATTCATTCATTTGTTATGATCTGCTTAAATATCCATTAGGGTTATTGGGGGTTCTCCATGCCCATCTGGGAAGAACACACAGACACACACACACAGCCTATATAGAGGCAATTTAAAGCAGCCAATTAACCTTGAATCCATGTTTTTTGGACTGTGGGAGGAACCTGGAGAACCCGGAGGAAACTCAAACGGACTTCTTGGGAAAAACATGTAAACCAAAATTGCGATTTGAATCTGGATCCCTAGCGCTGGGAGGAGAACATGCTAATCACTAAGCCACCGTGCCGACCAACCTATAGGCTTCATTCAACAAATTAAATCCACCATGTTAATTGTGTTCAATGTATAAGTTAAACAGTTGGTTTTCTAGTCACTCAGTCCGTTAGTTTGGTTAAATACTGCAATGCTGTTTTTTAACTTGCCCATCATCTCATACAAATCCATAATGACCCGTGTCCTTCTCACATCTCAGACTCGATTCATTTCAAACTTGTTGGCTGACCATCGCAACGCTCCTCAAGTCTCCTGAAACAATAGCCCAAAAGTAGTTTTTATCTGTCCAAACATAATTTATGCTCTGGAACATCTCAGCATGAGACCAAGCAAATCCCTCTGAAGCTCATCTGCTTTTAATGTATTCATTGGCCACTGCTGAGTGGGCCTATAAAAATCATGCAGACAAAAAAAGGAGGTGATTTGTGACATGACCCTCTAGTAATGAGTCGTTTTCTTTCCATAATCCGTCATCTTTAGGAATTCTTCAGAATGCAGACATTTTGGCTTGCAGCCTCAAAAAGCAGAATAAACATGGACAAACAAAGAGCGACTCAGATGCACTTGTATTTTTAGTTTTATAATTTTTTTAAGCGTTACATCTCATACAGTTGCCTTATAGAGATTTGCTTGTTATTGGTGCATAAAAATTTGATGGGTAAATGAATTACACTGAAAAAAAATCACTGCTTGATGTTTTCCAGAAAAATAAATTGAGTATTTTATTATGCTTTTACCAGTTGGCTGTCTTCACCATTTTAACTCCGATGACAGGATTTCAGGCTACTTTTACTGTTTCACAGAGTTTACAGCATTGATAAACTGCAATGTTTTTGGCTCTGATCTTTCATTTGGTTTTGCTCTGTGGCTTGGCTGTGTAGTATTTTTATATGAGAAGCTACCAGATGAGATGCTAAAGGATTTCAGGTTCATTTTCACTAAAAGTCATTTGTGATGTGCAATGAGGTACAAAGAGTAGCTTCCACATGGTGACATCAGAATCATGCAAGCATAGCTATAGCTCAGTGGTGAAATGTTGAACAAAGTTTCATAAGGCTTTAATATCTTACATATGCTCAGTAAGGGTTTAGGCTGTAGATGTTACTGACCGGGCTTCTTAAGTGGTTCCCACTGTAACTGCACGTATTCCAGAGCTGAGGGCTGGCGATTAGCATCTACACAAACTCAAATAAAAAAAGAACCTCAAAAAGTCTGTTGCACTGATCAGATATTGTAGAAACCCGATCTGCATTCTGTCAAACACTTATTCGTAGTCACGTCTACATGGCATTTGTACAGGGTTTTAATTTCTTATCTCTTTTTGATGTAGGTGATAAATGACTGAAGCTCTGAAATAATCATAATCTGAATTAGTGCATTAGGAATACAATATCAAAGGATATTATCATACAGATTTTAAAAAATTTCTCAGCAGGCATAAGGGATTTTAAAAAATCCGATAGGAACTCTCTATAAATTAAAATTTGTGATTGATATTGTATTGGATGATAACGGTATATTAAACATTATATTCACTTAGCAGTTACATTACATTTGGTCATTTAGCAGACACTTTTATCCAAGGTGATTTATAGTATCCCAACTTGGTTGGCGTCAGAGCACAGGGTTGGTCATAGAGCATCCCTGGAGCAATGACGGTTAATAGCCTTGCTCAAGGAGCTACACTGTTAACTTCAGTGGACCTGGGATTTGAACCCTTAACCTTCTGATTAATAGTCCAACACCCTAACCACTGTGGTAAGAATTCCAGGTTGGTGACCATATACTGTACATTGCTGTAGCTAGAGACTGTTTTAGCCGTCTCTGTTACACACAACTAGTGCTCAGCTATTAAACTTTCTAACATGCCTCTTAGAATGTCAAGCTTCAGGATTGTCACATGACAGAAAAATGCTAAAAACAATTTATGTCTGGAACACAACAGGGTTTTAATGCCTGAATGACTGCAAATGCCAAATCATTCTTATCATAACCGTGACTTAATCACTTTCAACACACTCACTGCCATATATTTACTTCTAGACTATTCTATATAATAGACCTGCACAAATCTAATTTTCTTAATAGCCAAATCCAACATGGTGACTAGGAACTGGTGTGAGCAGTTTTGCATCTCTTTATCTCATTGAACTATGATTTAAAAAGCTTAAAAATAATGACTTGTAACACATATTTTCTATGTAATCTTAATTTACTGAAATGGTCCTACATTTTTTTAACATAATGCACATAGCTTTATATTCAGAACAAGCTGGAATATATCGCTTTCTATTCAGAACTTTTTACTCTTGTCTTGTTGATCTAAACTCTTGGAAAAACAGATGGTCAGTTTATTACTGTGCTTACATCCCTGTAGTGGATGCTTAGTTGTGAGCACTGATGGACATCTTTGAAGAGTTGGCTCACTTTAGTTGAAATGAGATTACACAACGATCTTTACAAGCATTCTTCATTACAAATGTGATGCTAAAGGAAACTGGGCAGACTGTTTTAAAGTCTGTAAAGTGAGACCAGTCCGGCAAAGTATAATTAAGTTTTATTAAGGCCCAAACGTCATCTTAAATGAGAGAATCCCAAATGCTCACAAGATAACGCAACAGTTGCTTTAACAACAACAGATTAGTCATCTGGCTCGCTTCAGTTTTCAAGTTGCTTGATGACCATCTTGATAGCATGAATTTTTTTTAACTTAAATGACAAATGTATTTGGATTTTAAAAGGGTCTTGGGGTCTGTACCTTCATATATCATGCAAGTTTTTAGTGTTTGGAAGAAAATGTAGAAATAATGTGCTTTTGGAGACGTTCCTGCTTTAAAATTCCATCGAGTGTGTGACAATTTAGCTTTTCTCTCTTTTATTTTTCTTCTCTCTGGCTAAATTTTCAAGATATGACACAAATGAAGCTGTAGAAGATGCATTAATAATATTTCAGCTTCACTGCTTTAATGCATTCCGTTTGTCATTTGCAATTCAGTGTCAGCCATGCGTTTTAACTTCATTTAAGATGCCTTGTTTTGCTTTGTGTCTTCTTTTGGTTGCTTGTGTTATACATCTCCTTTGATATCTTAATGTTTTTGTCTCAGTGCTCCCCTGATCCCCAGCTTTTTAAAAATAAATAAATAACAAACAAATGATTTCTGATACCAAATTATCATTGTAACTGATGTACACGATTTTTAAAAGTCCATAACCCTATGTAGCACACATTTTAAATGTAAGAACCAAAGCATCAAAGCCAAAGTCCTATAAAATAATTTTCAGTAACGGGCAAAACACTGGGTCCTTTAACATGTATAGTTCCTAGAGGGTGTATATTAATTTTATAAGTAACTAGCCGCTTTGCCCGGGCTTGTGATGACATTTCTTTTAAACAATTTAAGCGTTAATTTGCACATAATTGATCATACTGCGCAGTAAACATACAAATCCACCAAAGTCAGACCACACCACACATTTTAAAAGGAATGGCAAGTAAGGCGCTGATTGGTTTATTGCACGTAACTCCCAAAACACACCTATGAATCATGTTTTCACAAAATCTAAGACCCCGACGTGCTCTAAATCAAGCAGTGGGGTGCGCAGTTGATAAAGATTAAAAGATGAAGATAAAGCAAGAGTATCTATGTTAAATTTTGTTGTATGGGAAACGACTTGTGGCAAAAGTTAAACAGAGAGTGTTGACAATTACTGCAAAATTATATTTATTGCTTTACCAAAAATCAACCACAAAGAATCGAACATGCTTGTTATTGCTTGCCGTTGTTTGATCTCTACTATGGTCACGGGGGGAGGAGAACTTTTCGGGTGCTGGGCAGATACACCCAGGACATGGCGCCAATCTATCGCTGGGCACACACTCACTCACATAGACACACACCAACACACTCTATATGGGGCAGAATTCAACTGACCTTGACCCATGTTTTTGGACTTTGAGAGGAAACTGGAAAACCCGGATGAATCCCATGCAGACATGGGGAGAACATGGAATTCGAACCAGGAATCCCTAGAGCTGAGTTGCAAATGTGCTAACCATTAAGCCACCATGCCGCATTGTGTAGAACAATGTATGTTTAACATACATTAGAGCTAAGGCTGAGACCTGAACTGCTTACGGTATAACGGATGTCAAATTAGTAAAAGTGATGGTAATAAAGGCTAGCAGTCAAGTGTATATGTATGTATTTGTATATGTTACTTACTTGTAAATTTGTTTTTAATTACATTTTTGTAAACGTAAGGTACGAGTTTAAAATTGTCTGCAGTTTATTGTAGCCCCCCCAAAAAACTTTTCTTAATTATGGAACTTACTGCATGCTGTGACGCCTTCTATTTCTTCTGTGTGTCTGATTAATGTGGTAATGGAGAATTCAGCCATATCAATATTAATTTGGCCTCACAGTTAAAATTCAAGAGCATAGACCGAAACGGTGCATTCTTATAAATATGGATCTGTTTCACCATGCCACTTATTAAACTGCAATCATTATACTATTCAGATCAATTCTGCCTCAAATTCATGCAGAGCCTTAACATAAGGCACTCATTTAAAGTGCTAATTATCATTTGAAACAACAGCAATGAGATAATGAGTAGGATACTGTAGCTAAACTATTTAAACCCACTGCTTGCCAGGTAAGTGAAGGCAATCATAATTTAAATAGACAAGCAATCTCATGATTGACTCCCTCAAATGTAATTTAAGCAAGACATGTCAGATTTAGTTATTAAAGTTTATAATTCCACTGTCAGTATAGAACTTTTCAATGAGGTTCATCATGCATTCAATCTGATTTGCACATCTTATTCCAAATTCATTGGATAAATCCATACCAATCTCATTTACCTTTATTACATCACTTTGTTGAATACTAGATTCTAATTGGTCAATCGACGCATTCAGTGGTCTGTTATTGTCACTTAATGGACAGTTGCCATGGACGATATGCGTTTTCTGAATCCTGATTTATTAATTAAACTTTTGCATATTGAACTATTTTGGAAAATCTTAACGGAGTTGTATCCATTCAGTCAATTCATTTGTCATTTAGAAAGGTTAAGGTCAGGTCTACTAAACTCAAAATCACACCTAGAGCTTTCCCCAAACTGAACTGGACGCATATAATGTTTTTGTATGCTGAGGCATTAACAAAATCCTTCACTGGAACTGATAAAAGTTTTAGGTTGAGTAGTTAGTAAAGTCGTCTACATGCTTTTGATCATGTACACTGTGTGCTGATGCTGTAATGTTCAGCATTAAAGGCTGCAGTTGCCTCATGCAGGTTCAACTTCAGTTTTTAGGGCACTCGAATACATATACAACCAAGTTTCTTGACTAATGAGCTGTAAAGCTGATTGCTGTTGTTGAAACTGCATATCAGTACAATCGTTCAGTTAAACTTAGTCAGAACAAAATCAGTTCTTGTTCCTGATGGCAAACAGTTGTTTGCTCACGAGTTATTTCATCAGCCTCACTGTTTACTCTAAGATTGTACGCATGGTATCTGGCTTACAGTCCTTCAAAGGCCTCCAGCAGCGAATAGTTTGTTTTGTCTTAAATATTTCATTTCTAAACCTGTAGCTTCGCTTGTGTTAAGAATTTAGGAGAGGGATGCATTTTACAAAGCCTGTGAACTCTCTCTCGCACAACAGTTTCCTTGCAATTAGCATGTTTGAAAAATTAAACCATGATTTTACTTTTGCTTTGATATAGTTACATCATGTATGCTATAATTTTTTTCTTAAATGATGTTTTATAACCCATTATTTTTTTTTTTTTTAATTCTGCATTTCTTTTCAGCTTTCTGTCTTTGTTAGTCTGCCCTGTCGTTTATGGTTCTGGGGAAAATGTTGCAGACTCAGACGTTTCCACCGAATAAGATAATTTGCTTCTTTATGACATGTAAGAGTAAGGTAGTCTGGTGGAATCTAAACCCATTGTCACGATTGTGAAGCCAGAGACGTCTCATGGTTAATGCCAAGGCACATTATCATTCTGGAGAGGAATAAACCCATGCACAAGATCAAAAACAATACTTAGATAGGCAATGACATTTTAAAAATGCTCCTTCGCTGCCAAGAAAACCCATTACACCCACACCATTACGCACCCAGGAGCTAGAATTGTTAACACAAGGCAGGTTGGAGCCATTGATTTTCTATTCATGCCAAATTCCAATCACTACTTTTTTATCCACTGCTATTATAAAAAAAATACATTTTAGTGACTGTATCCTTCTTCCTTCTCAACTGATTTTTATTTCCACAATCACTGAATAACTGACTGGATGGTCTTATTGCACATAGGTGCTTGTTCTCAATCCATTTACTTTTCCTTGGCTTAATCCTATTCAAGGGTCACGGGAGGATGTTACGGGCGCTGGGCAGATACACTCAGGACAGGGCACCAATGTATTGCTGGGACAGGTGTTTGTTTTTTTTGTAGGGTGGATCTTACCTAGCCATTGGGGGTCTTCTTATCGGTGCACACACTTAGACCAAGAACAAATATGGATTGTTGCATCAGAAAGGGTGTAAAACTTACATGTATTACAAAACTTACATAGTGGATATCAAATCTAAAAAAAATAATGTGAAGACCAAAGTGAAAGAAAAATAGACAAGGGAAATAGTGGGTGTAAACTTGAACTTCTTATTTCCTTTGTAAGTCCAGTGCTATGAGAAAAGGCCTGTGAACAGGGCACACCTTTTTACTAGCATTTACTGCCATCTTTCGAAAATACTAAGAATATTCTAGTTATTCTAGCATAAGATCATGTCTGGTTCCACGGAAAATGGCCAAGTCAGTATCCATTACTTTGTATAAATCTCCACTCTGAGCCTGACAATGGACAGGGAAGCTAGCTGTCTGAGTGTTTGTACACTCTAATGGTCATTCACTATACTATCTATAGCCTCTGCAGTGTGTGTTTTTTTTTCCCTCTTCTTTTATTATGGGAATAAAAGTTCTAGCTTCGGTTGTACATATTTTTTATTACTGAAAAGTGAAGTAGACATATCATTACTTGTTATTGTGGGAAGCCGCAGATTACATTTTTCCTTCCAAGCTGCATTCAAGATCCTGTCTGTTTGGTAAATGTGATGTATTAGTCAGGCTAACCACGCTGGCTCCATGTGATATTCCTGCTGTCATTCGTTAGGTCTGGGCCAGCAGCTTCCTGCCTAATGAACCTGCACTGGCTGAGCGCTGTCAGAGAAAATATCAACAGAAGCACGGAGAGCCCATGCTGCTGCAGTACGCGCGGATGGAGGCGCAGGCACAGGTAACAGCCCACACTAGACATGGAAATGATTACCTAACTGTAACTCCCTCACACAAGCTGTCTGCCTTACCCAATCTTTAATCCCAGCATTAAACAGGTAACGCAGAGCTACAATTAGTTATATGTTACAATCTTAACACTGAAATTAGTTTTCAGTGATTATAAATTAGTGTAGTGACTAATGAAATTAAAAGAATACATGTTTTTATTTCGTTTAGCTTTGTTCATTGGTTTCAGTGTAAATACAAATGTTTAAAGAAATTAACATTTGATAAATGTATTATGTATTATTATATGTATCATTTTCCAGTAAGGGGCGGCACGGTGGCTTAGTGGTTAGCATGTTCTCCTCTCACCGCTGGGGTATCCCGGTTCGAATCCCAATTTGGGTGGAGTTTCCATGTTCTCCCCATGTCCCGGGTTTCCTCTGGGTTCTCTGGTTTCCTCCCACAGTCTAAAAACATGGATCAAGTCAATTGAATTCTCCATGTAGAGTGTGTGAGTGAGTGTGTGCTCAGTGATAGATTGGCACCCTGTCTTGGGTGTATCTGCCCATCGCCTGAGACGTTTTTCCCTAAATGGCCATGGGGAACCTCCTCGTGACCCTAATAGAGGATAAAGTGGAAGATAATAGATGGATGGATTTTTCAGTAAGGTCCACAACGTTCTTTTATGTGGGTTGCATGTTCTTTCTATGTCTGTTTACATGTGCTCATGATGTTGTCCGACGGTCTTAGCAATAATACTAATTTGCCAATATGTAAATAAGTGTTTGTCTGCCCGTCGTTGAACTTGGTTCTTTCCCAAGGTGTTGCTTTTCCTCAGTGGGGATTAAGTCCTCTAAGGTTGCCGCTGCAGTTCTCTGGCGGGGTTGTGGATAAGGAACTGGTGTCACCTCAAAATAGAGCAGATAAGAGAAGGACTAAGAGAAGTTTAGACCCTGTAATCGAGTAGCAGACAGAAATGAACACAGTGCAGCGTGTGGATCCAGCACTACTGTTTATAGCAGCGTAATTTAGAGTCAATAACTGCAGATTACACAGATTCCATAGTCAAAAGGACTCCCTGAATCAGCAGCATTTCAGCACCATGCTCTATACTAATGATGATCTCATAAAGAGGTGAATGCTTGCTGTGACTATGCCACATCTCCAACTCAACAAAGATAAACCTGAACTTCACACCTATATCCATCCATCCATTATCTTCCGCTTTGTTCTATATTAGGGTCGCGGGGGGGGGGGGATTTCCCCATGCCCATCCAGGGGAGAATGTTTCGGGCGCTGGGCAGATACACCCAGGGCAGGGTGCCAATCTATCGCTGTGCACACTCCCTCACATAGACACAGACAAACACACTTTATATGGGGCAATTTGGAGAACTCAATTGACATGATCCATGTTTTTGGACTGTGGGAGGAAACCGGAGAACCTGGAGGAAACCTACACGGACACTGGGAGAACATGGAAACTCCACCCAGATTGTGATTCAAGCCGGGAATCCCTAGTGCTGAGAGGCGAACGTGCTAACCACTAAGCCACCGTGCCTCACCTCACACCTATATCTACAGGGATTAATTAAACACAAGTAAATAATGTGTTTTTAATCTACTATTAGTGATCTCTTACATTTACTATTTAGTAACTAGTTGTTTGATCAAATCTAGAATGTCATGCAGTATTGCAAAGTGTAGAGTTAAATAAATTAACAATTAAGTAAGTGCTTTAGGGTCAACCTTCTGCAGTTTAGTTGTAATGGGATTTAAACCATTAACATTCTTCTGTATTACAATCCATTCCCCCAGGAAATTATTGTGTAATTGGAGGGTAGAAAAGTGTCTTTCTTATTTTAAGTGTTCCTGATTTATTGCATCTATTAAGCCGTGACTGTTTTAGTTACGTACCATATCTACTGTAAGTGTTTTCTATGTTTTGCTTTGCTTTTTATCTGCTGTTGTCTTACAGTATTTTATATTGCTTATGGTCTTCATTGCAGTCCACAAAGAATAAAAAAGCATTAACTAATGTATTGCTGGGCTGGTAATATAAGTGATGGTCTCACCTGGTCTTTGATCATCATAATGCACTTCTGAGTGTTCTAAGTGTCTGCGGCATAGGAAGCAAGCTGGCCGATTCTGCGTCTGCTGCTGTTGCTTTGCACAATCTGTTATCCGGGCGTGGAAATCAACAGAAGAAAACAGTGATTAGCATAATGGTGGAGGACTTTCTCCCCGATCAGTTAAATCGTTTGGAAAAGAGACGAAAATGAAATGCAAACATACTTAATCAGAATGCAGAAAGGCTGGATGGATTATGAAATGTGTTTGTAGAACGGCATACAGATTAACAGCTTGTGTAATGATTTTAAAGCCGTCTTGTTGTATGTTTACAAAAACGACATGATGTGGCAGAAATAGGGATGAGGACGTTAATCGTGAGCCGAATCATTACAATTAATTTAACGAAATAGTGCCTCAACATCGTTATGGCGAAATGTATAAGCAAGTAGGTATTATGCCGGTTGCCAGATAGACCAAGTGACAGAACTCTCACAGAACAAGAATAAAGTTACACTTGCAGCACACTTGTCTGTTGACTTTGTTCTAACAGGAAAAACCTAGTTTACTTTAAAATAGATATGACAAAACATACATTGGGGACAATTTTTTTTGACTGAGTTTCACAAAATAATTTAATATTTTTGTTTATATTCAGCAAAAGGCCTGCTATTTTCAGTAACAAAATGTTATTTCGTGTTTACATTAAATAAATAACAAACACACGAAACTGCACAAGACATTGTTCCTGTAATTTCTGGCACTTATTTGCTAAAATTTATTATTGCCTAATAATCATATAATCCTGATTGTTTCATAGACAATTATCCTACCATCAAAATCTGTAATCATCTCATCCCTAGGCAGAAATGCTTCTGTACCTGAGGCATCCAAATGTTAAAGCGTCTGGGCGGCACGGTGGCTTAGTGGTTAGCATATTCGCATGTCAGCACTAGGAATTCCAGGTTCAAATCCCAATCTGGGTGGAGTTTTCATGTTCTCCCTGTGTCCGGCGTGGGTTTGCTCCGGGTTCTCCGGTTTCCTACCACAGTCCAAAAACATTGATCAAGTGAATTGAATTCTGCAAATTATATATAGTATAGTGTGTGTCTGTGTGAGTGAGTGTGTGTCCAGTAATAGATTAGTGTCCAGTCCTGGGTGTATCTGCCCAGCACCCGGGGGGGGGGGGGGGGGGGGGGGGGGGGGGGGGGGGGGGGGGGGGGGGGGGGGGGGGGGGGGGGGGGGGGGGGGGGGGGGGGGGGGGGGGGGGGGGGGGGGCCCAATAGAGGATAAAGTGGAAGATAATGGATGGATATTTATATATATGAGTTTTAGATGGGCTATTCAGAAGTTTAGAGGGGAATTTTAAACTTGAATAATAATGATTATTTTTCATTCCAAGTAGTTAAATTATTTAAGACCTAATCAACAGATTAGTTGATGTGCCTTTCCTCCTGTAAAGGAAAATTTTGCACTGAATATATACTGAGTTATTAGGTTGTTGTTGCCATTCTGTTGAACTACAGTAACAATGTCATATCGACTTTCTGCTTTTTTCTTGTTGTGTGCTAAAACAATTGATTCATCTTTTAAGCTTAAAATATAGCTGTTACGTATGAAAATGAAGGTTCGTAGGTACATGTTCGGAGCTGTGCGCATTTGGCAGACCATGTGGATATCCATGTGTTCAGAGGATAATCATCAGGAACATCAGTGATTGCTCAGTATGCTCACATAAACCATAATGGAAAACTCTATTGTGTTAAAGGACTAATTTCCTGAATGCATTATACAGAGCTTGTCTGAGATATCATGGTGAGAAGGCCAATATTGTGAAATGATTAACCGCAATGTCCTGCAGCTTTAATTTCTGCTATGTGCCACTCTAGCTGACTCTGGTTTCTCATTTTAGTTCTCATCATATGAATATTGTATTTGTTGCTGCTGTTGTACTCCAAAAGAAAATTTCTTACTCTCAGCTTTTTGTTGTCTCTTTAGGCCTTCTTCAGACTTACAGGATTTTTTACTTTATTTGCATTTATCGGCAGCTCTGAACTGTCTGGGTTGTTTTGAAATGCTAATGACATTTGTATATAATATTATTAAGGCTAATGTGTGGATTTGTGTGTTCTCTTTATTTATTTATTTATTTATTTTATATATGTTTAGAGCAGACAGTTTACCCTGAATTCATGTTTTTGGACTGTGGGAGGAAATCGGAGAACCCGGAGGAAACCCACACAGACAAGGGGACAACATGGAAACTCCACTCAGATCGGGATTTGAACCTGGATCCCCAGTGATGAGTGGCAAACATGCTAACCACTAAGCCACTGTGCCACCCTGATTCAGAACATACCATTGAGAAAAATTCTGATTTGAAATATTTTTATTGCCCACTGATTTTAATATCAGAATTTGCTTAAAGGTTCGAATCGCCATTTCGCCAAATATTCGAAGATATCATAATTCTTTTGTCTCTATGTGTGCAGCATGGTAACATTACTGTAGTCATTAGGAATCATTAAATATTGACTTCGCTCTGAGGAGTGTATCTAAATATGCTGTCCCACAGAATAAATGAGTTTAATTTTAGTTTTATGTTTTGCCCTATTTTAACGCGTATGTCTGATTCACTATCAGGCAGCCTGAAGGAAATGGAAGTAACTCATTTTTTGCACCCCGACCCAGAAGTTATTATCTCTGAGCTGCTGAATGGGTTTTCGTTTAATCTCTCCTGTGTGGGCAGCAGGAGGTAAAGGAAATGTGCTGACCAGCAGAAAGTATCCTGCCGTCTTTTTGTCTATGCCTCACGTAGGAACACTTCCAATTATAGTATAGATTACAGAGTAACAATGTTTTCCTGAATTACTTAAACTGATATATTTATTATGATACAGATAAGGTTTTGGGGACATTGCAAAGTAACAACAAACCGAAGTGTATATCACTTTTTTTGGCAGCATGGAATCAACATAGAATCAAATAAAGTGAAAAGGTGATGGAAATATTTAAAAGGACAAATTGTCCAGCATCACTAAGCATTGTATATGTGTAGAATGTGCATACAAATAAAAATTTTTAATTAAATGTAATTTATAATGTTTTGATAAGTTCACACTAAAAATAAGACAACCTAGCCTAAACAATCAATAAGATGTCCAGCCCCCTTTGTCAAGACCACAACAATGAGTCTTATCTTATATGATGGTAAAAGATAATGGAGTACAAAGCAGCGAACATGAAACCTTTTTTTGGAATATCCTCAGATCATCTAGTGTCCTAGGTCCTTGCTTATTGACCTTATCTTATTTATCTTTAGCTGTGGGGTTTAAATCATGGAACTAAGAGGAGTATGACGCATTTGATAATGTGTTAAAATGAAAATGTTTGTGTTGATCTAAATATGTATTTCTGTCCATTGTCCTCCTGGAAATCTGAATGATGACCAGTGTTTTTGTCAGAGGCAGAATGATTCCATAATGACGCCATCTGTCTTAATAAAGTTTTCATGGACTTTGGAAGGAAAACGGCCTTAAAGTCACAAACCAACTCGAATCAGTTTTCATTTTTTTCAGTTTCAGCACTGGTTAGTGAATTCTATGTTTATTATTGTGAATTAAAAAACAAAAGTCTTTTATTTTTAAGTCCTTTCTATCTATCATAGATCTTACATCCGTATACCCAAAGTCAAACACTTGATCCTGAAATTCAAATTTGTCACCGTTGGCGGCAGATTATACAGTGTAATAGCACCAAAACTGTGAAATGCCTTACCTCAAGCTTTACACTTATGTTCTACTTCCCAAATTCTTCCACTCTTCCCCTCCTTTCTAAAGTTTTTTTTTTTTTTTTTTTTTTTTTCAAATTTATATATATATATTGGTGTGTAAAACATCCTTGGGTATTAGAGAGGAGCTATATAAGTACAACTTATTATTATTATTATTATAAATTATTAGCTGTATGGCGGCACAGTGGCTTAGTGGTTAGCACGTTCGCCGCTCAGCACTAGGGATTTCCGGTTCGAATCCCCATCTGGGTGAAGTTTCCTTGTTCTCCCCGTGTCCGAGGAGAATGTTAGCTGTATATAGGGAATGACTAATGGTTGATTCAGAGACTTCAAACTGGTAACTCTCCAACAGTGATGACCCTGCTGACTGTGGGTAAGGGCAAAATAATTTTTCAACTTGGAACCTATGAGAGGTTTTCAGACATTTTCTTACCCAGGATCTTGTAGTCCGATACCCTTTCCACATTTCTTTATAAGGATTAATTAGTTGATTTCTGTGGAGGGCCAGTATGTTCCTATTTAGAATGCTAAACTCATGATGACGTATGTCTTCTTAAAAGTACAATGATGTACTTTGATTTCTAACAGGGCAGAGCATCAGTGACCGCTTCCCTGATGTCAGTTGTCAGTAATTATCTCTATGTATTTTGCTGGTGTTGAGTGAAGAGCTGTTTTCCCAGCACCACACAGCTATGTGCCAGACCACCTCTCTGTATACAGACTCAGTCATTGATCAAGATCAGCCCTATCAGCATGGGGCCATCCACAAATTCACTGATGGTGTTTGTGTTGTGGACAGGAAAACAGTCATAAGTGAAATGAATATAAGTTTTACTAGCCTCTCTGAACCATTTGTGTACATAGTCTAGACTTAATTTATAATAATGGCAGGAAAATGGCTCTATAATCGTAAATTACCAATAAAAAAGTTTTTTTTTTTTAAATTTTCACCTAGTTTGTTGGTGTGCAAAGCTGAAAATTTTACAGATGTTGAATTAACTGGTGAGTCATAAAATATTTTATAATTAAAGAAATAAAACTTATATATTTATTACATCCTTACTGCTTACATATACCAACACCCCACATCACCATATAAGAATGACAGAATGTTTGACTACATCCATACTATGGTCTGGTGGTGGTTCCTTTACATGGATGAATAGATGGCTGACAGATTGTATAAAAACAACAGATGGCCTGTGAAGGGAAACTGTAAATGTGTTCTGCTGACAATCCAATGCAAATTTAAGAAAGTTTGCTTATTTTTCGTAAGTAAAATTGTAACTTTTTATGGCTTACTTGGTTAAATCTTTTTAAATGTATTTTTTAAGTCCTTGTAACAATCTCACCATGTGATGGATACGGTCCATTCTCTTATGGTGATTATGGCTTTTCTCCCTGCTTTTTCCTTAGTGTCTCTTTCACACTATCACCTAGTGATGGCCCATTTCCCTGGCCACAATCCGGCTCCTTTTGATTTGTCCTAAGCCATTGCTTTTACACTGTAGAGACATCAGTCTGTCATCGGTGACCATCTGTGAATATGCACGGAAAGTCTGGATTGGCTTCGCCTATGGCCTGTCTGAACGTTTCCCCCTGGGTTTGACTGGACAGAGTTACAAATCAGCTTCCTTAAATCTAGACTCCAGTGAAATCCACAAGGAAATCTGATGAGTTCTAGCTCTCACTTCTTGTTTGCTTTGTTAGCTCATTTGATCGGTGTGCTCGTGTAACCCTCTTTAAACCCTAAACCAGACATTTGTGTGATTGCCTGGAAATGTCAAAATGATTGGCCTCATTGACGACCATGATGAATACCAGAAGCAGGCCGGTCATTCCAGCTAAGGCAAAGCTCAACTCATTTTTCTTCTACTGATTTTTGGCTGGCTTTCAAACTGAAATGCAAAGAAGATGCCCCAAGCAAAACTGACTTGAGCTTATTTTCTTAGCCACATCGCTGTTGCGAATGAAAAGCCAACTCCTGAACCGTTTTTGACAGGGCATGGGGAGTGTTGATGGCTGATGGCTGGGTCATGCTGTAGCCGACTGTGGCCATTTCAGAAGGGAATCTGTTGCAATCTGTCATTACTTCTGTAGGACATCTGGCTAGAAATGCTGACTGAATCTTTGATCCATTGTTGTTTCCCCAGTAATATTTCTTCATTATCTTTATGTCTTTTTAATAAAATGAATCAAGAATGTGAAGTAACAAATTGTTTATTAGAAGCATTACACAAGTCCTGATATTTCTTAAATGTAATGCTTATTCAACATTTAGTCATATCTCTTTGTCCCCTTGCCTTTTTTTATACTAAAATGACATGCCCTGTGATTCATCATACTGTAGAATTGTTCATATCTCTAAAAAGTGGCTGTTTGGTCTTTTTAGCTGTGCTCTATCATTCTAAATCAGGTCAGGTAATTAGGTGTGGAATGAGGCATTAAAAGATCAAAATTGATTTACTGTGCACCTACGTAGAAATTACAGTGTTGAATGGTTCCCATTTATTTACCACTTTTATAGACGTGGCATATTGTAATTGTTGTCCTGTTATGGTAAATTGCGAACAGCTTTTTATAAGCGTACTTAAGCATAGCTTGTAATTTTGGGGACGTTTCACTACCCTTCAGCAGTTTGCGCACACATGCATTATTTGGAAATACTGGCAACCTGCAGTTGTTTAGATGAAGCATTAATTATTACAGACCAGTTGTTAAAATTACAAAGTTTTTTTTTCTTGTGCATTTTTTTTTTTTTTGCATTGGATTCATTTTTCATTAAGTCTTTTCTGCACAGGTCTACACAATACCAATCACAACATTTACCACAAATACCACATGGCCTAGTGGTTAGCACATTCGCCTCTCAGCACTAGGGATTCCCAGGTTCGAATCCCAATCTGGGTGGAGTTTCCAGGTTCGAATCCCAATCTGGGTGGAGTTTCCATGTTCTCCCCATGTCTGCATGGGATTCCTCCGTGTTCTCCGGTTTCCTCCCACAGTCCAAAAACATGGATCAAGGTCAAGTGAATTTTTCAAATTGCCTCATATAGAGTGTGTTTGTGTGAGTGAGTGTGTGCCCAGTGATAGATTGGCGTCCTGTCCTGGGTGTATCTGCCCAGTGCCTGAAACGTTCTCCTCTGGATGGGCATAGGGAACGCCGCCCCCCCCCCCGCGACCCTAGTAGAGGATAAAGCTGAAGATAATGGATGGATCGTGCAAAAAGAAAGTCAGCAAACATGACAAAAGACTCTTAACTTGCTTCACACTGTGGTCTCTACTAGGCAGTTATTATGTTATTAATTTTTGCACATTTCTTTATTATTATAATTTGTATTATTGTTATTGTCATTGTTTTTATTTCTTCCTGGCAGCCCAGTGACTTTTTGTCACTAGTCTGTATGGTGAAACATTATCAGCATTGTGGGAGTTTAAATAAGGCCTCTTTTGTTCCAGCAAGACAAGTGTTGGAAATATTGTATTCAATTAAGTTTATTGCTATATTACATTTATAAACTGTTTTATGCTTTGTCTTTTAAAATGCTGAGCTTGTGCATTTTAATATGTTGTGTCTAATTAGAACTGACTGGATGGGAGGAGAATGGGCAGCTCCCACTGTTAGAGTTGGAGATTAATCTTTTGCGAAACCAGGTTCTGTTGATATGATGATTCTGATAATGGTGATTCTGATAATAATCATAGTTGTTGATATGATTAAGGATGCATTTAGAACAAAGTACTGAGACAGTGAGAGTACACAACACTGAAGTTCCTGTGTTATGCATTGTAAATAAAAAATGCTTTGAAGAACTCCCCTTCGAGCTACAAAGAAATTGCACCATTGTATCAAAACTGTATTGGTCCTTCTTGCAAGTATAAAACATGTTGATTCTTATGTGAATTGTTCTGGTGCACCTAGTGCACAGAACTAACTCCATAAGGGCATCATGACCTCAAAACTATTTTGGACAGACTAAAATGGATATTGCAAACCAAGCCCATACGCCCAACTCCTGTGTCTAATGCTCTGATGGAGAAATGGGCAAAAATACACACACATCAAATTTATGTTTTAAAGCATTTTTAAAAAAGTACAAGCTGTAACTACACATGGGGACCAATTAGAAAAGGTATGTGGTAAAAGTTTCTAAACTTGTAATGTGAATGTGCCCCAAATCCTCTTGTCCATATATTGTCGGTCCCATTTCACAGTGTTTAAATTCAGCCTTCATACATTTTGTAACAACTTTATAAGAAAGCCAGATCCAATTTAACATGTTGCATTATCATGCTTTCCAGCAAAACCTGTCATGAGGGTGTGCAATGCTCTTTATTCAAAGACAATCAAAAGTAAAGTACTTTTTGAGTAAATTAACATTACACTGGTCATTCCTTGGTGATTTGCAAACCCTCCTGAATTCTGATTATCTCTGACTAATTATTTGAGGGACAATCACAGGAAGGACAGACCATAATGACTGCAGCTGAGGTGACACTTTAGGTTAATGAGTATTTTAATACCATTGAAAGAAGACATTGAGACGAGACACTGAGACATTGGCTGTATTTTAATCCAAGAACACTGGGCAGTTCTGTGACATATTGTGAATGTCATGGCTTTAAAGGAATCTGAGGGATTTCAACTTTAAATACTTAGTAAAACTTATAGTTAGTATCTATACCAAATGTGGGCCCTCTATGCCCCGTATGCTTACTGTGAAAATTCTCATTTTAACTGTTCAATGTCATGGAAACAGCTCCATTAATTAAGTTCCTATTCTACTGACTTTTTATTGCAGATATCTTGTCGCACATTTGCTTTTATTGTGTTTGGAGTGAGAGCAGAAGTGACAGTTTAATGTGAAGTATATCCATCTGTGTGAGTTAAAGACTGGGGAGACTGAGGAAGAAAGAAACACTGTCACTTGTGGGGATGAAGGAAATCTCCTGCATACTAAACATGAGTTCAAGGTTAAAAACACTATTTATGTATGGAGCTCAGCGAGTGTGCCATTAGTGTTGACAAGCTCTGCTGAATGTATGAGCCTGTATGATCAGCCATTCCTGATTGGTGTATATGCGTCTGCACTGTGTAACAAATCACACTTTCATATTCATTGCATTCAGATGAGAGTGCTAAACCGCAACACGCCACAAACAGAACATATTTTTTGCTGCTCCACGAATTCATGAAGGATGAAGTTGCGATGCATTTATGATGGTTCACTGACTTGGATCAGCAGATGTCGGCCTTGTTTTGGCTGTGGCGTGCTCTTTTATTGATTCTTAAAGCCGATTACTCCTTCATCTGAATTATGTACTTAAGACAACCACATGACAAAAACGAGTTGTTGTGGGGAAAAGTATTAGACTCCAACAATCATGTACAGATTTCCAGAAACAAACAGTTACAGTGATGCAAATAGATCGGACAGCAATGTTTATGAAGTTTTTAGACATGTAGACGCAAAATCAGAGATGGTGCACACAGGATCCTGCCTACAGGATGGTGGTGGCAGAACGTTTTGTGTACTATACTAGGTACAACAGTGACACTTTAGCAGCACTGCTATGTCTGATCTATGCAATGCACACTCTAACACACAATCTTATCCATGGTACTGCAGTGCTGAGAAACATTTACCTATAATTATTCTACAGTTTTTATTGTACAACCACGGAACATTTCTTTTGTGTACGACAGTTTTTTAAAACTTAAAATGATTGTTAAAATCGAGCAGAAGTATGTTACTATTGATTTAACATAAATACATGTTGTGTTATGATGTATTTCACTAAATTATAACAATGCAGATCTAATTATTTGACTTCACAAACTAGAAAATAGCAATAAAAATACACATTTCATTACTGTTCCAACATTAAAAAAACTTGCAGTTAAAGAGGTTAATACAATGTGTGGCAGAAGTTAAATGCTTGTATTAAAAATGTTTTTTTTAGACTCATGACCCATAAACTCATGTCACTTCGTTGGCTCCCTATAGTTGCTCTCATTCAGTACAATGCACTGAGTCTGGCCTACAGGACAATCTCTGGATCTGCCCCCTCTTAACTTCAATTTCTATTTCCAAAATACACTCCAACTTGAATGTTCAGTGAGCAGTGTAGCTGGATTTTCCTTAACTACTAACTTGTGGTATTTATATACTTGTGGTCATTTGTAAGTCGCTTTGGATTAACGCATTAATGCATCATATAAATGACTAAATATAAATGCAGTGATGTCAGCTATTATAATGAAAACATCTTCCTAATTCTTTTCAATTTTTAGGTTTATTGCTGGACCAAACAGCTAAGGTACTCGTTTTTTTAGTTAATGTTACTAGAGTTCTGTTATCAAATAACGCCCGTGATGAGACAAAAGGTGGACTTAACAACACTTTTTTTTTTAGACCTTTTTAATAACTAATTTAACTCTTTCCCTTTTAATATGAAAAGCAAACTAAAATAAAAAGAGCTGATTTGATTAACTACATTTAAAATTGTGAACGAGTGAAAACTTGCGTTTAGCTAAAGCTAAATAACGATTATTTTCTAAACACTTTGCATAAACAGCTTTTTCAAGCTTGGGAGTAAACATTTTAGTACCTTTTAGTAAAGATGTCTGTGGCGAATAATGGTATTCATTACATACCGAGTCACTTTCTAATGAATCATTTAAGTTACTTCCTCCTTTTATGTGGTAAGTAGTAAACAGATGTAAATGATTTGGCACTATTTACCTCTGTTTACGTGCTGCAATTACAATATTCCTCATTTTTATCCCGACATACCAGATACACACAATAAGTGGCAAGCCGCATTAGAGGGATGCTTTTGGTGTCTAATCAGTTTGATTATGATCCATTAAGCTAGATCGCAGTGAGTTTGCCACGTGTCTTCAAAAGATGTCTGTAGAATATTAACTGAGCAATGAGGTAATAGCTCGCAGCAGGAGTTTACAGCCACAAGCTTGTTAATGTTGCTATTTTCTTGTCTTTTGGATTTTCAGTTTTCTGGAATGCTGCACGATGTTGTGATAATTGGAACTTGGGGGTTTTATGGAGATTGTGCCATGGAAATCATGTGGAGAGAAACAGGTGCATAAAACACTGGCTATGTATCATGATTACAAATGTATTTTAAACAATACTTGAATAAAAGGAGAGTTAAACCCGAGGCTTTTGAATAAAAATGTAAGAAAAACAAATTCCTTTTGTCTTTCAGTAAATCAGTGTATAGTAATGGAGAATAAGATAATATTGGACTGAAATTCAAACAAGCTGTTGTGAGGTCAGACACTGATGTTGGACAATAGGGTCTGTTTACAATCTCTGTTCTATTGGTGGGATAATGTTCAGGGTTCTGTGCAGGCCAGACATGTTCTACCATCCAGAATCACCCATCCTTGCTGCGTGCAATGGGACACGGTCTTGCTGGAACATAAAATAGCTCTTTCCATCTGTTTGATGCATATTGCCTTGTATTAAAGTAGTGGAGTTGTTTGGGTTGCTTGGATATGCTGCAGATTTTTGATCGGTTAAAGAGGTTTATTTGTGCATGATGGGAAAGCAACGCATTGCAGAGGTTGGGCTGGGTGGTTGATCTTCTTGATGTTTTAGAGAAAAAATCAATGAGAGAAAGCCAAGGTTATGGACTGAGCCAACCAGGAAGATTTTAGAGTCATTGGGTTAAAAGGTCACATCGTGATGAATTGAGGGATGATCATTCAACTTTAGTCAACTTTATCTGGAGTCACCAAAAGCAGGGGTTGGTTCCACTGTATATGTCCCATAAGGACTGTGTTAAGCTGAAAAAGACCCTACTAAAATTAATATCCATCCATCCATTATCTTCTGCTTTATTCTCTACTTGGGTCGTGGGGGGTTCCCCATGCCCATCCAGTGGAGAACATTTCGGGCGCTGGGCAGATATACCCAGGACAGGACGCCAATCTGTCGCTGGGCATACACTCACGCACACAAACACACTCTATATGGGGCAATTTGGAGAATTTAATTGACTTCATCTATGTTTTTGGATTGTGGGAGGAAACCGGAGAACCCGGAGGAAACTCACGCAGACATGGGGAGAACATGGAAACTCCACCCGGATTGGGATTCAAACTGGGAATCCCTAGCGCTGAGAGGCAAACGTGCTAACCACTAAGCCACCGTTAATTTATTAAAAATTGTTGTTGGCTTGGCCATGTTGGCTTTTTTTTACAGCCAAACAACAGACTCTACTCAGAAACATGGACAAGTGACCGGTGCTTCGACAAACACGGACACAGTTTGTTAAATGTTAAGCCTTTGTAAATGAAACTATCGGTTCTTTAACATGGTGCTTACTATCATTATTACCAAAGTTGATGTAAGATATTTGGAATGTATGAAGTGAATGTGTAACTTAAAGCACTTTCAAAACAGTTCAACATGTGGGTGATGACATGTCTGTGATTAGGCCCTTGTTCTGATTTCATCACTAATGCTCAGCATTAACAGAAGGCAAATAGCACTGTTGAGAAACACTTGAATGCAACTAAATATTCTGCATGCTTGAAATGAACTTTTAAGTACCCAGCATGCAAGAGAAACAAAAATAGTAAAGCCCTGACTACTTGAATTTCATAACTGTCATTTATGTGCTGAAAGCTTTGCTGCTTTCCTTTTGTAAATCAGGCATTTAAGAATCCTGTGAGAAGTTACAGGGAACATCTGGGCCTGGCCTGGGAATAAAGCAGCGCTTTTATTAGTGCAGTGTGATGAGATAATCATATGCTCTCACATGTCCACTCCAGCACTCTTCATGTCTGAAAACGGCACCTGGGAAGCAACTTTTAATGATAATGACAGCATCTCTTTCAAGTTTCAGTACTTTTGCCTCTCTTTTCTCCAGTGCCAATTTATTAGGACTGGCTGAAAGGGCTGTTTATCTTCTCACTTTACATTTCAAATTGAAATCGGCTGGATTAAGTTAACAGAAAATGCCAGTTTGTAGTCTTGACAGCTGAACTAATCACAATTAACTGGGGTTTTCATAGCAGAGTTGTCGGGGCAACTCTTTGATTCTGTTGGGCATCTGGGCCAATTGCCATGTACCCCTTTACACTTCAGTTCTTTTTACAATTTTAATTTAAAGAAATGTAACCACCAACATTATATCTTTATAAAATGAAACCGAAGCCCTTATGTAGAGTAACGTACATAACAACCAAACGTGACAGGCCTTGGTGAAGGGCCCAGTATTTAACAATTGATGCACAATGAAGCCAAAGCTTTCTGGTAGACAGCGCTGTTGTGACAGTTGCTGAGACACCAAAACTCCTGCGCCCTATCATTTTTTTCATTTCTGTGAAATATAAACCCTAAAAAAGTTGATTCTGGTTGGTTTTGGTTGTGCAAATGTGCACATAATACATAATACATTACATTTACATTACATTTGGTCATTCAGCAGACGCTTTAATCCAAAGTGACTTGCAAGGTCAGCACAGAGTTAATCACAGCATCCCTGGAGCAATGAGGGTTAAGGGCCTTGCTCAAGGACCCACATTGGTAACTTCAGTCGACCTGGGATTTGAACCAACAACCTTCAGATTGATAGCCCAAAACCCTTACCCTTGAGCTACCACACCTACATGAGAGAGTATCCATACACATCTCGCCAGAGGAGGAAAGTGATATTAAAATAAACTGAGTACTAGCCTAAACTAATCTAAACTGCCGCTCTTTACACACATTAATAATCTGCTGATACTAACTTAAGGAGACCAGGCGTCCACCTGCCTTTACTTTAGTTCCATCCAATTATTTTCTTTACAAATTGCTTGTCCTGGTTATTTATTCAGAAGCTGAAATTTGGACAGGTCTCCAGTATAAAGCAAGGCAGATGTAATCAAACACTTTTTCAAAGGGCCATTTTTCCCTCCCCCCCAAATGGCATGTTTGTTGTCCTTAAATTGTCTGAGGAAGTGGCCTCACTCTGCTGCCCTCACAATTTGCCATCCTTGAGTCACAATCAAGATTATTTGTATAGCTCATCATATAATATGACATTAACAAATCAAAACATTTTAGAAACCCAGGACTTTAAACCCAAATGATTACAAAAAACAGGTACAGGAATGAAAACTTATTTTTTTATGAGTGCACTTGGTTTATTAGGAGTGCTGCCTCTGAATGGGTTGGCATTTTGATACTTAAATTCATTTGATGAAATGCCTTAAATGCCAGTCTATGGTATTTATTTTGTCATTAAAAGGTCACTGGATTCCCCAAAAGTATTTCAGTCTTGCCTTGAAGATATGTGCAGAGATTTTTCTTTTCTTCCTTTTAGAGTGTGACTGTAATAATAATACAATGAGAATTGCTTTTTTCATTCAAGAGCTAGAATCGAAATGTATTAAAAATAGGGTCTTTTTAGTAGCTGAAAAGATTTAGGTCAGGAATTGTACCAGGATTTGCATGGTTGTGTTTTACTTTTAATAAAAGGAATAATAATTTAAGGTTACTGGCAACTTGAAGCACTGCATGCATAAAAAAAAACGCTAAGCTTTTTTCGATATGTGATTAGATAAATGATTAAAGTGGTAAACACAAATGCTTAAATTAGTTTTCCCACAAACAACATCTTTCTTAATAAATGTATAGATAGTATGTCTCAAAGCAATTTAAAAAAAGAAATTAGAAAAAATAAGAAAAGTACAAATAATATGATGGTTATAATCACAATAGTGTGAATGTAATTGCTTTTGAAGTATATTCACATACCAAGGGATTATGTTCAGGTTTGGTACAAGAAGGAATTCACTGAAATGTTTCCATAGCTGATTATTGTATTAAGATTAAAAAGAATGATAATAGTTGTTTTTTCAGTGCCAGTACGGCTTAAGCAGAATTTATATTTTTTTCGAAGACAGTTTTAAAACCCAGAAATTTTCTTTATAGGTTTTATTAACAGGTTTTGACCAGTGATGTTTTTCAGGATACATTTCACCCAAGTAATGACATGCACCACCATGTTTCTACACCATAGTTCAATTTTATCAGTTACAACTTACTTCTAATTAGTTCTGCAATTAGAAACTGGATTCTATTTGTTTTCTGCAAAAAGTTCTCCTTTACTTTGGGCTTCATTGATTAGGACCTCCACATGACCCACACAGAGCAGGCATTTGGTTGGTGGATGATTCTAAGGATTGCATCGACACTGATGTGGCAACAATCACAGCATGGTGTTTATTCATGAAATAACATGAATGACGTACACACTGAGCATGCTCACTTGCATTTAACTTATTGTCACACCGAACAACAGTAAACCATGGAAACCTGTTTTTTCTCCATGAGTTTGAGCTGCTTTATAAATCATTGTAAAAGGCTTGGTGTCTTCATCCCTTTAACGGGCAGCGTATCTGTACCAGTGTATATATATATTTTTGCTATTGCACTGTTATTAAATGGCCATCTGCTGGTTTTTGACAGAGAAACAAACAAAATCACACTGCTTTCTGTATTTGTTTATTTCTGCTGGTTTTAATCAGCTAAGACCATGTGTTCATTTGTAGGAGGTGTGTGTGTGCACATTTCTGTGTGTGTGTGTATGTGTGCAAGAGCACATGTTGCATTACCAACATGGTTTTGGAACAAACCTCAACATCGACACCAAGAGGCAATTGAAAGCCACAGGACTGTTTACTGCGGCACATTTGCCAAGTTTGGGTAAATACTCCTTTCATGTTAACCAGGTGTTCCTCTCTTTCACATGCAAATCAGATCCCACAGGCTTTAACATGCCGTGTTTTAACAGACTTGAAGTCACTCAGGCCCCAATGAGGCCTGCTGTCAACATTAGATAGACACGATTGCTGGTGTGATGACTGTTGGGAATGAATCTCTGTTGTTTTTGCCTCACAACAAGTAGTGATTTCATTTTAAATGGCAATAATGAACAGGATTTGAATGATCGAACAAATCACTATGATCATGTATAAAGGGCTTGATTGAGGTAATATGCAGTAATGTTATAATGTTTGTATGTGTATATTTAGAAATTGTGGTTTAACATAATTATTAAAAAAACAAATGAATGAAACTAGCCTGGATGGAAATGATTGTGCGATAGGGAGGATAGTTCAGTGATTATGGTGTTGGGCTATCAATCTGCAGGTTGTGGGTTACCACTGTGGGTCCTTAAGCACGGCTTTTAACCCTCATTGCTCCAGGGGTGCTATAACTTTCACTGACACTTCTGCATCTATCAACAGATATGTTGGCCCGCTCTTCATGAGCAAACCACTTCAGCTGTCTCGGGTTTCAAGAGTGCAATCTCCAGACAGTTTCAGCTCCATTCACAGATGTTCAATAGGATTTAGATTAGGGCTCAGACTGGTCCAGTGTTTTACTTTTAACCGTTCTTTAAAAACATTAATTTGAATCATTAATTATATTTATTCGTTATTTATTAATTAGGCAAAAACAGAATTTCCAAATTTCAAAAACAAACAAATCTTAGACATTTGGTTTTTTTTGTTCTGATTGAGATAAGTGAAGCATGCCATTCTGTGTGCAGTAATTATTGGTCATTAGCATTTGGGAATTACTTGTTTGAATCCATTTATCCGTCTTAATTTATTCTCTTAACAAGGTTTTTCTTATTCAACGAGCCTTTTTTTATTCATACAATCCATTGAGGTTGTTCCATTTTTATGATCATAAAAGCAATTTGCTTAAAACTTTGTTTTTTTGGCATTATCTCGCTTCTTTTCTTAAACCAGCCCTCAATTTAAGCCATCAAACTTTTTTTTCATTGCTTACTCTTCCAGCTGGTTGAAAAAGAAGTTTGATTTGAATGTCTTCTATCTCCATTTTGCTAGACAATCGATAAAGCTGCTAATCAACCATTTTTCTGCCAGTACTCGCCAGGCAGAAAGAATATGTGCCTTGTCTCTTGCAATGAGGTGAAATGAAGACATTTGCGCTTTTTTGACCTCAGAATGGTTTTAAGTGCTGTGTCTGTTTTTGTCTTTGAGCCAACTTGGCAAGACCTTTGCAGTTCTCATTGAGTTCTGCAGTATGTGCACAATAGCTAGATTGTTTCTTAATTTGCAAAGTATGATAAGTAATTTCAAACTATTGATTTTTCCCATGGTGTTATAGTCCAGTATGGATGTTCAGTAGTGGTACCTTAGGGTTTTACTGTTAAGTGCAGTACATTTCATGGCTATTTCATGCCCTCACTTGGTGCTTCTACGCACAGCAAGTTGAATTTTGTGGTTGGAGTTGTGGTTGGAATGCTCATGGGGAATGGAAAACAGAGTAGGATGTGAAACGAATGCCCATGGCATTGCATATAACAGCTGCCTCTGGATGGGTCATGCATTATGTAACTCAACCAGAGAAAGCGTAATGCAGACGGTGCTATTTATGCTGATTGGGGAGGCCTCGTTGGGAGCTGGATGCTGTAAAATGTGTTATGACTTGATTGAATAAATACAGGTTGAATATGATCTATATGTATTAGATTTTGTTCTCAGAACATGTTTAAAATGTTTATTCATAATAGTTGAAATTCCATGACAATATAAATGAGTTGTCTATAACAAGCACTATTTATATATTTATTTATTTATTTACTATTATTATTTTTTTTTAACATAGTCTTCATTAATATGTGTGGCCTTATGCCAGCGTGTATTCCCTATCTGTATCAGCTCTTGTCATGTTTATGTAACTGTTTTCTCACTGCATGAATTTCACTCTCATCATCTTCAAAGTGCATCTTACGCAAAGCATCTTTTAAGAGGCCTAAAAAGATGAAAGTCTGGGGTCCAGATCTGGCAGTATGGCTAGGCAGCACAGTCCAACCCAGTCTGGCTAACGTACATTTTGTCAGGTGTACATTTTGAAACTATCATAAAAGTTCTGCATTATTAATTATTAATTAGAAATGTGCATGTTTTTACAAACTGCAAGTGCTTAAAAATATTATAAAACAACTTCAAGTCCAATTTTTGGTACTGTGCACAAACAATAAAAGCTGTCATTTGGTCAAATGAATAAGGCTGACACACTTGGCCTGTCTTTGTTCTTATGCAAATAATTGTTTCATGTGATTTGCTGTCTTTCGAGCTTGCATCTCTAGAGAATTTGCCATGACTATGACCGTGGCTGTCAGACTTCCCATTTACTGTCATGGAATAAAGCGTATTAAATTATTAATAATGCCTGCACATCTTATGGAAATTAGTCTTAACCATGGCTTGATTTGGCTGATTGTTGTGTTAATGCCTAATCAGAAATGATCAGCATTATTTCAGAAATGCTTCCATTTACCTCGAATTGAACATGGTGTCTGATTGAAAAAATCCCTTTGGACTCTGATTTGCACCTCTATTTATCTCTAACATGCCTCTTCTGGATAGATGGATGGAGAAGCAGTTGCAGCTTTGTTTGTAATGTGCTAAACAAACAGTGCTGTTTTTTACCCCCCCTTTAGATTCCAAGTCCAAGTGTGCACTCACCCAAGGGAAAAAGAGTGACAGATATTGAAACAGCAGCCAAAAGGCGAATGCCTAGGAGCTTGAGCTTTCTGCCGAGCTGAGAGTGTTGCGTTGTTTGAGACTTGTGATCAAAGACGGCCATGGTTTCATGAGGATTTCTTCAGTCAATCCATCGTAGCCTTCTTCTTCTCACTGCGTGTGAGCGTAGCAAGGCCAGATTCCCCACAGTGGCTGAAAAAAACAAGAGTGTGATGTAAAAAAGTGTATGGGGAAGGAAGGAGGATGTGGAGATTAGAGGTGCAGTCTCCACAGTGATCAGTGAATCAGGTCTGCTCAGAGGAGGCAGGACAGCATGTATTTTTAGAGACCGACGCAGGAATATGACTTTTAACTTTATGCAGCAACAGCACAGATTGTCCAACAGACTGTCCCTACACTGTGTGATTAAAAACAAAAATAGTCTCTCATACTTCATAGAGCCTCCTTATACTTGGAGTGAATGCACTATATACTTATTATGCATGTTTGATGTGGCATTGCAACACACACCGTATATTCCCATGTAAATTAACATAAATCGTGACATTGCGACAATATATGGCTGTGTAATATCAGTAAAATGTATCTTGATATAGGATATTTGGTCCCCATACCCACACAGAGAACGTCTCGGACGCTGGGCAGATACACACAGGTCAGAGCACCAATCTATCACTGGACACACACTCACTCACACAGACACACTCTATATGAGGAATTTAGAGAATTCAGTTGACCTTGATTCATGTTTTTAGACTGTGGAGGGAAACCGGTGAACCCAGAGGAAACCCACACAGACACGGGGAAAACATGGAAACGCCACTCAGATTGGGATTCAAACCGGGAATCCCTAGCGCTGAGAGGAGAACATGCTAACCACTAAGCCACCATGCCGCCCTGTTCTATTTTTAGTAATTGAGTTCAGGATTTTACTGAACAAAATTTGTACGGTTGATCTCTAATTGACTATTTTTCATAGATCAAAGTTTAAATGTTGTACCCTGTTGGCAGTTGTTACACACACACACATACATATACATATATATATATATATATATATATATATATATATATATATATATATATGGACACAATATTATCTGTTCTCTAAGTGTTATTGGTTATTGTTTAGGGAATCTCATAGCGCTTTGACTGGGAGATTTGAGAGATAAATGAGATAAATGTAAGCAATATGCATCTTCTGCTGTGACTAAAGCAGTCTGATTTAAGTGTGATTTAGTGCAAATTGCATTTGCACAACCATTTTGTTTTGACCTTTGTAAACTTTGTAGTTCTAAATGCAACGTGTCTAAACTTTATTTGTTTTTTTGTGGATACCGTAGAATAAAATAGTTTTTCTACATTTCTGTTCTAAAAAGCTGACAAATATGTTTTATGACAGGAAAAAAAAGGCTTTATTAAAAACACCTCGTGTTATCCTTCAACCAAGAATGTGAATAATGCACGCTAATAGATAATATCTAATTCAAAACTAGAATTTTTATGCTTAACGAACTTGTTTTATGTGACCTTCCTCAACTTCAACTTCAAATCCAGTCCTGCTAAGACAGAAAAACTTTAAAAACCTAGACAAGTTCATGATCTACCCTGAACAACGAGGTGGCTGGCTCGCCAATGAGCATGTCTGAAAGTCCCATTATTCATTGTGATGAATGTGTCCTCATCAGCCTTCAGGTAAAGTGTGCCTGCTGGGATGGCACTGCCTGAACTATTTTCACTTCACTTCTTCCTCCACTGCATTTCTGTATTTTGAGATAGAGGTTTGATTCTAAGAAAAAAACAAAAGGGATAAATAACTCCCTCCTGTCACCTTTAACCTTTTTAGATCATCAGTTCAAATCAGGCTTAAATTGAATGTTTTTCTAATATTTATAATAATAATAATAATCCATCCATCCATCCATTATCTTCCGCTTTATCCTCTATTAGAGTCACAGGCGGGTTCCCCATGCCCATCCAGGGCAGAACGTTTCGGGCGCTGGGCAGATACACCCAGGACAGGACACCAATCTATCGCTGGGCACACACTCACTCATCTCGATCCATGTTTTTGGACTGCAATCCGAAGGAAATCCACGTGGACACGGGGAGAACATGGAAACTCCACCCAGATTGGGATTCCAACCCGGGAATCTGTAGTGCTGAGAGGAGAACATGCTAACCATTAAGCCACCGTGCCGCCCTAAATAATAATAATAAAAACATCAAAAGCTGATGGCTGGGTTCAGATCACAGTGTCAGCTCTGATACAGCACTTTTAGCAGGAAGTGTTGTAAACCTGGTTTTAGGGCCCATAGCAGCAACTTGGTGGACCCGGGTCCCCAAAGCTCCAATTGATTTAACTTAAAAAGCAATGTTAGCATTAAATTACTAACAGTACCTGTTTTAGGACCAAACATGTCACGACAAACACGTTTTAAACTTCTTTAGTCCAGCATAAGTTGGACTTCTGTTTACCTAAGTTTTATATAAAGCTTTCAGTGCTGCAGCAATTAATTAATTCATCAATTCTGATGTTATATATAAAAGATATCCATAATGCTTTTATTAAAATCTTCTGTATTTGTCTTTTTATTGGATTTATATACCTCTCTGTGGCACTGAATGTTTCACTATTTTTAAGATCATACTCATCGGTTGAAAAGGAAAATAATTATTAGTCAGCATTAGTTTCAGCATCCAGGATTTGAGGCAAGTATTTTGTACTTGTTCCAGCGGAAAAAAAATGTTGATACATGTTTTATGTTTTAGGTCTATTTATCCATCCATCCGCATGATCCTATACTACGATCGGGGGGTGGGTCCCCATTCCCATCCAGGGTAGAATGTTTTGGGTACAGGGCAGATACTGTAACGCATCTTATTGTAGAAAAATTTTATGTATAAAAGTTATAGCATGCAATCAAACTAATTAGTTAAATAGTCTTATGTCAGTTTAATTTACACACATCCTATTCGAACACCAATATCTTAAACTTATATTAACTTTTGCTTCTAAACTTTTACACCAATGAACTTCACTTGCGTTCTTTTGAACATCATTGTGACAGTCAGAGCTATTTATTCTTCTCTGGTTTTATGGTGTCACTTGTGAATTGAACCTGTCATCGGGCACTTTGCCAAAAAAATAGTGTGAAGAGAAAATTCAAGTGTTGTAAAAAAGCTATTTTGCACTTCCTTCAGTGTGAAGCTGCACCACAAACAGTAACAGGATGCTGCTGACTGTGTTGAACATTTTTCTCACTTTCTGGCTGTCTAATCCATATGGATCTTTTTTTGACTCTCGGTGTCATACTTGGTCACACTTTTTTATTCTAGAAGCAGCTTGATATGTTCATTTATGTTCATAAACACCAGAACTTTCAGCCTTGAGCTTTACACCTTATAAAGTAGACTTATGTGTATAAAGAATTACTTATGTGTCTGTTACCTTAGGCCTGGAAATGCAAAAGGAACATTATAGCATGTCTGAACACTCAAAGGACAGGAGACAGGGTTTGTCAGACCCAAATACAGATTTTGTTAACAGTATTTAACATTATAAGTTGGCATGTAGAGCTGCAGACAGACAGGTTCAACCAACACGACTTTTGAATGTGATGCAATGCTACTTCAAAATACTTCAGTTCCTCTACACTGATCCCCACCCCACCCCACCCCACCCCACTCCACCCCACCCCACTCCACCCCACTCCACTCCACTCCACCCCACTCATCACCCTCTGCACACACAGACAGGTAACACAGACAATCCACAGCTGAACTCCATCACCTCACCTGCTTCTTTAGCCCCACCTCTCATTCACAAATCTGCATTCGATCACAGCTCCACGGTGACAAACCTCATTTCTGTGAGATCTATCACAGGTTATATTGGGTTTTACAGAAAGCCTTTCATCTTTCTGGCTTGCTTTATTGTGGATCTTTTTTTTGTAAAGTTAGATTTGAATTCTGTGCTTGTGCATGGATAAGATAAGGCATGTTTGTGCAGACGTGACTCATTCATAGTGGAATGTCTTCTGTCCTTCACTGACGTGCTGGTTTTTAACACATTTCTCTACCTTCAGTCAAAGACACCCAGTTCTTGAAATGTCTGAAGAAAGAAAACGAAGAATTCCAAACAAAAGAAAATCAATCCCCGACACTTAACTTTTAAGTGTTTGTTAGGACCCAACATATGATGCTACAAAAATGAATTTACACTCACCGTTCTCTTCGGAATATCTAATAACACCAAGGACTAAAGCAAAGCACTAAAAATCAAGAAGAAAACTTAAAAGCATCATAATGATTATTTACCATATTGGCTGAGATTTATTAATAAATAATAACAGTAAAATGGTTATGTGTAGTTTTTGTTTTTAATGATTTCATAACATTACTTTTATAACTGGCTGATAAATTTGGATTTAGATAAGTTTCTGGTTCTTATAAATTTTTTATAAAGAATGAGTGTTTTTTTTCTTTTGAAATCAATTCTACTTTTAAAAAACAAGTTACAAAGTTATGTTTTTAACTGTTGATTAAAATAGTACAGCTGCCAGATATTCATCTCTTAAGAGGTAATATACTGTTAGTCTCTAAGGAGATAATATTTCATGGCATATTTTTGCATTTACATTCTCCTGTTTCCAGTTGCTTAATTTGCTGAAGTAAACCAGGTGGTTGGAAGGCTATGTATGTATGTATGTATAAGACTGTATATATACTGTGTGTGTATATATATATATATATATATATATATATATATATATATATATATACACACACACTGTTATGCAGCTGCTTAGACAAACTGCCTTAAAATATGTTTTTGTAAATTGTCAAAGCGTCATGACTGGCAGCATTTTATGTTTCATGTTTTCCATTTAATTAATATTTATTCGATTTCATAAGTAACTAGTTTGTGAATATTTGTGAATAATCTTTCCATTTAAACTCTCATGGTGGCAGCACACTTGATAAATAGTTTTCCGACTGGTTTCGATGAGGGTGTCATCATAAGGCATTTTTTAATATTCATAATTTATAAGTAGTTTACTGTTGGTTGACCCTTTGGATCGTTTTGCTGCCCAGTTTTTCCACAGGGTAGATTAAAAGTGCTGCTGTTCTGAAATTTGCCTGCGCTGTTTACGACCTCTCTGACATGCGTAGTGTTGCTAAATTTAAGTGCTCTGGAGCATACCCATAATAATTTTGCTAAGGTTTCGGCTGACTGTGCTTCTGTTGTGCGTTCAGTTTAAATGTTCCTGGGGTAATGTGTGCAAATTCCTTCATAACTCCTAACTCTAATAACTTATTCATCACATCATTCACCTGCTGCATGCAACACTAGTGCTGGGAGGAAAACAAAATCAGGCCATGAGAGGAATTTCGAGTGAAGATTCTTCCGAGTGGCATAATAAGTCAAGCTTCTGCATGGATTTGGGAACATAAAAGAAAAAAGTGGTGTAATTGCAAAACACAAGTGTCCGAAAGTCGCTTAGCATCCAACGAAAGTTACGTAGCATGGCAACTGCTGTCGTGCATTCTCCAGAAACTGTTAAATAATGCACTTGTAAATGGTGCCTAATTGCAGATTTAATAACCCGCGGTTATGTAGTCGCGTCTTGTAATGAAGCAGTGCCTCTTAAAACTTTAATCACTTTCCACATGCCATTCCCTCTGATGTGCGCTCACTGTGATGCTTCCTCCCTGTCAGCAGGCCCACACTCTCTCACCACGACACGTTCGCAGGAGAGAAAAAAAAAAAAAGCTCATTTTACGACCTTGAACAAATCTGAGTGTACTCTATTTAGGAACAAAAAGCTTCAGAGAGCATCTGTAGCTGACTTTTTGGAAGATATTGAGCAGATGTATGAGCTATTATGCTTATAGAGAAACTTTATATGATGTTATCACTGGAACTGAACACATAAATAGCAAAACTGGGTGTAAATAAACAGCTCAACATTAGTAGATTACTTTCAGACTGTTGCTATGGTGAAATAAGAACCGTGTATTCCAAAATACGCTCTGCTGTCATGTCATGCTAACACTTGCGTTTTGGAAAAAAAAGGTCTTTCATCACCCAGAACTTTGCATGTTTACATATACACAAAATTCAAACCATACATATATTTGACACTTTGTGCTGAAACACATAAAGCTGGCATAGGCTTTTGCACTGCTCGATTTCTAGAATAAGCAGATTTAAATATTAATAAATGAAAAATTTTATGTGTAAAATTGATTTCATTCCAGCAATCGCAAGTAAAAGGGAAAAAATATAGTTACAGTGATCTAGACTGTGGCAGAATTGTTGGTGCCTGATACTTTGAGTAAGAATTTTAAGAATTGCTGAGTTCTTGGGGTTACAATGAGACTACCAATCAGCTTTAGATAGAAAATACATAAATAAATATTGGATGAAATCAGTACAATTGTGTTGGGCAGAAATGCATGTCGTAACCTTTTAAGAAACTAGAATACAATAACAGAAATTGTATGAAGTTTAGGGTGGCACGTGGCTTAGTTGTTTGCACGTTCACCTCTCAGCACAATGGATTCCTGGTTCGAATCCCATTCTGGGTTGAGTTTCCATGTTCTCCCCGTGTCCGCGTGGGTTTCCTCCGTGTTCTCTGGTTTCCTCCCACAGTCCAAAAACATAGATCAAGTCAATTGAATTCTCCAAATTGCCCCATATAGAGTGTGTGTGTGAGTGAGTGTGTGCCCAGTGATAGATTGGCGCCCTGTCCTGGGTGTATCTGCTCAGTGCCCGAAATGTTCTCCCCTAGATGGGCATGGGGAACCCCCCCCCCCCACGACCCTAGTAGAGGATAAAGCGGAAAATATTGGATGGATGGATGTATAAAGTGTTGATGTGTTGATTTGATTGAACCACCAACTTTTTAAATTTACAATAACTTTGCAGGCTCTATAGAGCAGAAAGTTCTGTTTCAGTTGACGAAACATTTCTGCAGACTGACTTTTCTAGTCATTAAATTTAAAAGGAAATAGAGAAATAAAACTAGTAAAAAATGTAGTATAAATATTTAAATATGTATAATGCTGTAATTGCCTGTAATAAATAAAATAAAGAAATAACCCTTATAAATATTGGATTTTAGATATTTCAGCTGGCCTTCACTCCATCTGCATTTCACTGAGTTAGGACTGCTTTAGTGTACTAATTAAAGATTCATTCCTTTAATTCAGTGGCTTAAGAACATAACTTGTATGTATATTTTTGGCAATGTATTATGTAAAAAAAAAAGAATCAATGTGCATTCTTCTTGGTGGCAGAACAGTGCTAATGAGGGTAAAACAATAAATTTGTGTGTTGCTATTAATTCATTCGTGTCTCAACCGTGAAGGTCCATCCAATTATTATCTTCCGCTTTATCCTCTACTATGGTTGGAGGGGGGGGGGTTCCCCATGCCCATCCATGGAAGAACGTTTCGGACGCTGGGCAGATACACCCAGGACAGGGCGCCAATGTCTCACTCACACTAACACACTCTATATGGGACAATTTAGAAAATTAATTTGACCTTGATCCATGGTTTTGGACTGTGGAAGGAAACCGGAGAACCCGGAGGAAACCCACGCGGACACGGGGAGAACATGGAAACTCCACCCAGATTGGAATTCAAACCGGGAATCCCTAGTGCTGAGAGGAGAACATGCTAACCACTAAGCCACCATGCCACCCTTGGAGGTCAGTTTACTGAATTTTCTCAACCATAGTTTAGAAACGATCCAATTAGCGGGGCAATTAGTATCTCCAATTTACATATTAGAGTGTCTTTGGAATGTGGGAGGAAACCAGAGTACGCGGAGAATCATCTGAAGTAAAACTGCACATTTTTTACAACAAACCTCAAAAACCAAGCAAGGCTTTCTGTCTCAACTTTTTTTTAGGCATCCTGGACTAATTGCCCTGACTTCTTTCCCTCTCATCTCGTTTTGTCTCACTCCGGATTCGTCTGTCTGTCGCCACAGTCAGCGTGTGTGGAGATCATTGTTAGCCAAGGTTCTAATCGCTTCTAATCACTCACTGCCATGCTGAGCTGCGCTTTGTCAGGCGCTTGTGTCAGAAACCTGGCTCACTGTAGCAGCCTCCCATCAACTTCATCTATTCTATAATCCATCATCAGCTGTCATATTTCAAACCTCCTAACCTCGCCCAGTTTTTGGCAGCAAGTGTGGTAGTGCATGTAGCATCAGGTCACATCGTCTTGCTTAGACTGTGAGTTTTATAAATTGGGGTTACATGGCAGTGATGATTCTCCCTGGGTTTGGTTAAAAATAGTTTAAAGATACAGAGTGATACATTTTACAAAAAATTTAAATAAAGCAGGATACAGAGAAGCTTTTCCAAAAACCTTTAGACTCAGCTGATCTCACCCTAATGTACTCAAATTTGTTATTCTTTCATGTTTAAGTCATTTAAATACAGGCTAATTTACTACATTTATTGTAGGAGTGTGTGTGTGGGAGAGAGAGAGTTGAGAGTGTTTAAAAAATTAAAAAATGTTTTTTTTTTATTTATTTATTTTTTATATATATTTTCTTCTTCACATTTTTTTTTGTTGTTCGGTTTTGGATTATGATGTCTGGGTATTATCTGTTTTCCACTACTCTGCATGCCCTTGCGGTTTTGGGGAACATGAAATGATTTCCATTCACTGTGGTTCTGTCATTATTTTTTAAGAGCTTGCTGGCTCACAAGGCAAGGACATAAAAACACTTAGCTGTGCCGCTCAATTATACGACACGGAAAAAATCAATTACTAATGTCGGCTAAGATTATGTCTGCCTCTGTATGTTCTAGATTAATATTGTCACTTATGACTGAATGCTTAAATGAAATATTACTCGAACAACCCTTGCACATTCCTTCCGAAAAGGTTAACATTTATCTCGTTAGGTGAATGCATACATAATGTGCTTGTGTGTCTTCCGTAGGAGCGTGTGGTGGTGGAGAATGAGCACTGGCTGGTCGTGGTGCCGTATTGGGCTACGTGGCCTTTTCAGACTCTGCTGCTGCCCCGACGACACGTACTACGCCTCCCTGACCTGACCTCACAGGAGAGAAACAGTAAGCCTCCACCATCATTTACTATGATATTGTGATTTTCAAGAAGCCACTCTCAAACCACTTAATGGAGTGAACCCACTTTAAAAATGGCATCATTCATACCAGGTTGATCACAGTTTAATAATACCTTTATTTCAGTGCTGAGAGTGATGGCTTAGTGTTAACAATCATTGCTTTGTAATTAAGTGACTTAGTTGATAATTACATGATGTGTTTTCCTTGAAAAAAATGTTTTACTTTTAAATATTAGAACCACCTGTACCCAAACTGCAATGATATCCATCCATTATCTTCCGTTTTATCCTCCACTAGCGTCGTGGGGGGGTCCCCATGCCCATCCAGGGGAGAAAGTTTCAGGTGCTGGGCAGATACACCCAGGACAGGGCGCCAATCTATCGCTGGGCACACACTCACTTACACAGACGCATACACTATATATGGGGCAATTTGGAGAATTCAGTTGACCTTGATCCATGTTTTTAGACTGTGGGAGGAAACTGGAGAACCCGGAGGAAATCCACGCGGACACATGGAAACTTCACCTGGATTGGGATTCGTACCTGGATCCCCAGTGCTGAACGTATTAATTGTAATTAATAGTATGCTGTTGAGGGAGGCACGTTGGTTTAGTGGTTAGCACGTTCTCCTCTCAGCACTAGGGATTCCCGGTTCGAATCCCAATCTGGGTGGAGTTACCATGTTCTCCCCATGAAAAGCTTGATACACCTCTGCAGTGCTTTGTAGAAGACCCTAAGTGAACTGAAGCAATGTTATGCACAACAGGAAGCGATAAATAATGGCGTGATGTAATTTTTTTTTACATCCGGTTCGGTTAAGTTTGATATTCAAAAAACCATCGCTCCTTTGAACAAGTGGGATGTCTGTCTAATATAACAAACATCCTGTTTTAAATGTAGAATGCAGAATGTTCACCTCTAGTTCTTAGGCTATTATCTACTTTCTAGCTGATGTAAATTACGTGTTGCTGTCACATTCTTCCATTTTAAATTGGTACAGGTTTATATGCTCTTTTTAGTTTTAGTCTTTCATCCAGGCTGAAATTGGGCTCAATGTGTGAAGTATGTACCGATTGTCTTCAGGGATATTTTAAAATTCTGTGTGCTATTCTGCTGCGACAGACCTCGAACAGACACGTAATCCCAGTTTCTGAAGTACAGCTGAATGAAAAGTTCTAGAATGTCATCATTTGTTTTAAAAATCCTATATCTTGAAAGCCTAAGTCTTGGAGATTTTTGAAAAGAGTTCTACCTCAATGTCCATTTATAGAACACCATATACTATATAGATGGTATTATATATAGTTTGGTACGTGTCAGCATTGCTGGTGTCAAACTATAGAGCTGAATATACATAACCATTCTGCATCAAATCAGCATCTAAAAATGACCTGATGATTCGGTATACTAACACATTCCTGAGGATGGTTTACATTTCCAAAAAAAAAAAGATTCTGAATTCTAAACTACAGTTCATTTGAATTTCCAGGAGGTTAAATATAACCAGTGTGCTGCAAGGGAAATTTGAATGGCATCATGTGTTCACATCCATTTGAACTGTAAAGTTAATAGGTTGTGTTTTTTGAGAAAGGCTTGAGTTCTCCTGCAAAGAGCTGAATATATAAGAAAGCAGAAAGTTCACTGATGTCTCTCTGCACACACAAAAAATATTTCCGAATATAAGATTGCCAATTATTTAAAAATGCTGAATATAAACTCGTTGACCTTTTTTCCTTATAACATTTCAACATAGCCCACATTTGTGTGCATGCTTGTGTTTGTGCACGTCTTTTTATATTCCTAGCGTTCCACTTGTGCATATCTGTCTTCTCGCTGTCAGCATGTTGCTAAGTACTCTTTGCTGCCATCATTTTTTTCACATGCTTGCTCTTCCTCAGGTCATTAACACTAACCTGTCACTGCCATGAAAACAAAAAACAAAAAAAAACATGACGATGCTGCAGCCAATTGGTAACCATTCCAAGCCTTAGAATTAAGGAGTTAAGTCCTGAATGTAAATAGATTTATGAAAAATTAGCCCATGTGTCATGATCAGTACTTAAAGTGATTAAAGTGTCCAACCTCCTGCCATGGTAAACTACTAGCTCTTACGTTCATTTGTAAAATAGCTGTAGATCTTGAACTTATTGCTGCATGGTCAGTTTGACTAAATGGTGAGTACCTGACAAGTGGTTTTGCTGTTGGCTGTGATGCCTCAAAGCTGCATTTGTAATAAATTTACCATGAACTTAGGGGTGTTGGGGTTTGTTCCCGATTTAGCAGAGTCATTAATTAAATACCACAGCACTACACAGCAAGCACAAGAAAATAAACCATAACAAATATATTAATCATAATAATGTTAATACCCCCATTCATCATCATGGTGTCACCCATCCACCAACAAAGACAGTGTCACTGCTACTTGCTTTGTAGTTAAGATGGTTGACAGTTAGATGATTAAGGATGCACACCACAGCGCTGCAGCATCGTTACCATTTGACTCTCTAGCAAGGTTCTTATGTGTTTAGACTGTAAATTTATTTATACAGTGCTGCTTTTGGCCAGTTGTAGGCTTGTGTTTAAGGTACCATCCTTGCGGAACGCCCCAGTGCACTAGGCAAAATATTTTATTTATTGTATTTTTATATTAAAAATGAATTAACTTTTTAATACCTGTGAAATAATTTAATGCCTTAATCACTATCAAAAAAGTGGGTGGTTATAGGCTTGTGTGCTCACTTTACCAGTGTGTGTGTGTGTGTGTGTGTGTGTGTGTGTGTGTGTGTGTGTGTGTGTGTGTGTGTGTGTTTGACTGCACTGATGGTTTAAATGTGCAGGACTAATTCATCTGCAAGCACAGTAGGCAAAATGTATTACTTTATTTCTTTATAATAGCACATAGCGCATTCTAGAACACAATCCAAAAGCCAATCAATGACCAAAAACCAAATATTTTAATTAGAAAGAAACCTGGAAATGATTCCTTAGAACACTGACTCTATTGGATAGCATGGGAATACTTTTAGGATTAGAATGTTAAGTGTGTAGGTGCAGACAATTTTGGTTCCAGTTGTTGATCTAGCACTCTGTGCTTTCACCCTGACTTCCTTTGTGGGTTTGGTGCTGGTTCATTCATATACTGTACCACAGTAAGACATTGAGTCAGTCGTGCTAAGTGGTGATGCCATCGCCGCTTCATTGCATGGCCAGTCCAGATTTTGATGCCAGTGGCTCTCAGTGCAGGTCATCTTGCACGGAGTGCTTTCTTGGGACAATTTACTGTGGCTTGCCACCCTGCAATTAGAAGAGGTGTGCTTTAAGCCACATTTGTGGAGACGCTGATGTACTTTGTAAATGAGCTCTGAACGGTTTCATCTTTCTATCTTCCTGGCTGGTGTTTTCCTGCATGTTACCCAACTGTTGCTAAAACTGGCACCAGTGTCCCTTGCTATTGGAAGAATAGTTTAGAAAAAAAAATGAGTGAACACAGTTAAGCAGACCCATTACATAAAAAAACTTTAGGGACACATGTCCCTACATTTACTTTGCTGGAAAAATGTTCTACAAGATTTAGTGTTTCAAGATTCAAAGTTTTTACTCAACTCAACTCAACTTTATTTATAAAGTACTTTAAAAAAAATAGTAGCTGAAACAAAGTGTTGTACAGTGTTTAAACTTAAAATTATAAAAAAAAAAGCAAGAATACAAAAGGGCGGCATGGTGGCTTAGTGGTTAGCATGTTCGCCTCTCAGCACTAGGGATTCCCGGTTCGAAACTCCATCTGGGTGGAGTTTCCATGTTCTCCCTGTGTCCGCGTGGGTTTCCTCCGGGTTCTCTGGTTTCGTCCCACAGTCTAAAAACATGGATCAAGTCAATCGAGTTCTCCAAATTGCCCCATATAGAGCGTGTCTGTGTGAGTGAGTGTGTGCCCAGCGATAGATTGGCGCCCTGCCCTGGGTGTATTTGCCCAACGCCTAAAACGTTCTCCCCTGGATGGGCACGGGGAACCCCACCCCGCGACCCCAATATAGGGTAAAGCGGAAGATAATGGATGGAAGTATACAATACAAGCAATAAAACAATACATAAAGTAAAACACATAAAAGGTTTTTAAAACTTATTGTCATATGCACATATAGAAACATGGTTCCCTGCGCAATAAAATTCTTACTTTGTCCGCCCTGGATGAATAAGAAAAAGTAAATCTAATAATAATAATTAAAATATAACTATATAAACACCTGAAAACCACACAAACTCTGTATACATATTGTAAGGTTATTTACATCATGCAAAGCTACATTATGTTGCAAAAGTCCGATGGGGAGTGTAGAATTTGGTGCAAAAATGCTTGAGGTGGTTATCAGCTCAGCTGTTTATGAGTCTAATGACCGTGGGGAAAAAAAGAGTTCTTTAATCTACTGGTTTTGCATTTTACACTTCTGTACCGCCGACCTGATGGTAGAAGGGTGAATAGTCCGTGGTGGGGGTGTGTTAGGTCTTTGATGATGGAGGCAGCTCTCCTGCTCCCCTTAAGAGCATGTCTGTCATGTTCTGATTCATCCCAAAGCTGTTGGATGGGGTTGAGAGGGAAATAATACTTTTGAGATATTTTCGGTGGTGATGTAAAATGCTTCATTGTAAACTAGTTCACTTAGTGTTGATCAGTTTTATATTCCGTCATAAGTTGCTTAATTTTTGGGATTGATTTCCCCAGTGTCACAGTGTGCTTTTGCAAATACGCTCACCTTTGGTTGTTCTGTGTACCTCCATTTGTAATTCTTATTACAGATGCTTGTGTTTATGCATATTTCATAAAAGAGGAGCATAATGTGAATAGAAATTAGCTGGATCAGTCTGTTATGGAAACTGATCTGAAATGCTGACTGCACAATCTATTAGTCCTGTCTATTCTGTTGCTTAAAGATCAAAGGCTTTTATTTAGTGACTGCAAAAGCTGCACATTGCCTACCAAATAAGTCTATATTTTGCATTATTTCATAAAAGGTTTTCACATGTAATCAGTGCAGCACCAGCAGAGGGCTGGTTTAGACTCCATTCGATCCAAAACGCTTTTACTGGGGTTGAGTTTAAAGCAAAGGTACTTGACTTTGTGTTTCGTAAAATAGACTTTACTCAGTTTCTTTACTCGTTCTTACTCTCTCTCTCTTTCTCTCTCTCTCAAGTGAGAATGCTTTTGCTCGTTCTCCTTCTCTCACATGCTATTATCTATTAGCTTTGAAAGAATAAATGCAGCTACAGCTTGGGACTTTCTGTATGTGTTGGTAATGAAACTAGGCTGGCTAAGGTCTGGTCAATATTGAAGGGATAAAGGGAAATTGGGGACAATTTAAGCTTTTTATCTCACACTATGCTCAATCCTGCTCTCTTTTGCTGCAGGTCTTGCGTGCATAATGAAAAGACTTCTGACAAAATACGACAATCTCTTTGAGGTCTCCTTCCCCTATTCAATGGGCTGGCATGGTAAGTAATGCATTGGATATGGCAGTAAGTGGTAGCCAGTACAGACATTTGCTATTTTTTAAAAATATAATTTCTTCCAAGTGAACATACATGCTAAATCAGCACATGTACACTATTAATAAATAAATTTAAACGACTGACCATATAGTTCTACTGACCGTACAGATGCACTAACAAACATACATACAATTATAATAGGCCATCTATTTCTCTACATACTTTATAAGTCCCCTTTATTACGTGCCTTAGTAGTCAGGATCCACATGAGATAATTTAAGTAGTGAATGATTCTCAGCACTGTCGTGACACTGATGGTGTGGATGATGTGTTTTTCACTGGTGGGATCTCTTTATTAAAATATTAAACATTTTTTTAAATAGTAGGTTATGTCTTGCATGGTTTGGGTTAGTCGCAGGATCCTGCCTACAGCATGCTGGTAGCTGGATGTTTTTGGTTTGTGGATTATTCACAGTTCAGCAGTAACACTGAAGTCCAGCAGTATTAATGCATTTGATCCACTTATAAAGTTGATCCACTTACAAAACTATACAAAACATGTAGAGAAACAGATCGATTATAATCCGTTATTGTAAAAGTGTAGAAACAATGAGAATGTTTGTGATGTAACTCCTTATATAAGCACACTGTTTAATTTATATTCAGGAAAACATTGTAATACATTAATTCATTCATTCATTATCTATCACTTTATCCTATATCAGAGTCGCGGGGGGGGGTTCCCCATGCTCATCCAGGGAAGAACGTTTCGGGTGCTGGGCAGATACACCCAGGACAGGGCGCCAATCCATCGCTGGGCACACACACACACACACACACACACAAACACACTCTACATGGGGAAATTTGGAGAACTGTTGACCTTGATCCATGTTTTTGGACTGTGGGAGGAAACCCACGCGGACACAGGGAGAACATGGAAACTCCACCCAGATGGGGATTTGAACTGGGAATCCCTAGCACTGAGAGGAGAACGTGCTAACCACCAAGCCACCCATTGTAATACAGTATTTTTTTAAATTGTTTGTATTAAATGTGCCTGACTTAGCTTATTTATATACATATATAGTCAGATTTGAGTGTTTTGATGGCTCACAAGTCAGGTAGATGGTCCTCGTTTCTTTCAGGCACAGGAGTGTCAGGACTTGTTGTCGTGTAAACTCCAGATTCTCTTAAAGTGATTATCTTTGATTGATAAAATATATGTTAATAATTTACTCATAATGTAGGGTATGTATGATTCCAAATATGCTGCACCCTCAATGAGGTATTGGGGTGAAGGTGACCTGTGGCTGTTACACTGCAAATGGTAATGAGGTTCTACCGGAGAACACATAAGCAAACTTTTTTTACACTTTTAAATAGCATTTGTACAAAAAGATCAACAAACCAAATTAGCCATTTAATTAAAAACAATACTTTTTAACTTTTTAAATAACATTTCAAGTCGTTAACGCATTGATTTTCAAACACTTTACATTTAGTCTGACTCACTCAACCGAGCTTTAAGCCATTAACGGACATAGATTTAGAAGTACATTCGATTCGGTGTAACATGGAACACTGCACACATTTACCATAAACTGAGAACATGTCATCCCTATAAACAGAATAAAGATGGGATATTGAAGAAAATGTATTTATTATTATTTAATTTGCATTGGATATGGCAGTAAGGGTTTTATATTGTTTTTAACCCAAAAACAATACAAAAACCATTTGTATTATACAGTACAATGTTCAGGCTTGAAGAGCAGTGTTTAGTCTGCCTATAGATATTAATTTACTAAGTTATAAAGTTTAGATTTGGTAATAAATAGACACTGCTATAAAACCTTACTTGCTTTGGTGATTGATATATTTCTGTTTTCATATAGTACACTGTGCATGTTACCGATAGCACTGTATCTTTACATTCACTGTCAAACACAACTGCATGAAAAAAAAATTCCTGTTATGAACTTTAGAAGTCTGAACAGTTTCAATAACAACTGCTGAAATAATTAGAGCAAGGCTGTGTTTCTCTTGGTGTCTGTGAAGTTTAGTGGACGTTTAAGTTTCTATAGCTTTTCAGTCGAGAGTGATTTCAGAAGACAGTTGATGATAAACATCAGTCAGGACTGCTTTTCTTTACTTTACCATCTCAACACATACGAGGGTCCATAACATTCCTGACCACCTGGCTGAACCCAAACCACAGTTTCAAAAAGACTCACAAAGGTGCATCACCTTTGGCATGTGAATGAAACGGCAACATCGCTCAGAAATTGTGTGTGGGAAAGAAGGTTAGAAACGGTCTGAATCTCCTCCCTGGAGAACAATCAATGGATCGTCTGATGGTTCACAATTACAGTATTGTCTTTAAGCTGCCATTGATAGACAGGAGGGCGGCACGGTGGCTTATTGGTTAGCACGTTCGTCTCTCAGCGCTAGGGATTCCCGGTTCGAATCCCCATCTGGGTGGAGTTTCCATGTTCTCCCTGTGTCTGCGTGGGTTTCCTCCGGGTTCTCCGGTTTCCTCCCACAGTCCAAAAACATGGATCAAGTTAATTGAATTCTCAAAATTGCCCCGTTTAGAGTGTGTCTGTGTGAGTGTGTGTGTGCCCAGCGATGGATTGGCGCCCTGTCCTGGGTCTATCTGCCCAGCGCCCGAGACGTTCTCCCCTGGATGGGCATGGGGAACCCCACCGCGACCCTAATAGAGGAAAAGCGGGAGATAATGAATGAATGAATGATAGACAGGAAAAATATAGATCTATTTTATGAAGAAATCTGCTACAGGAACTACAAATCCTACAATATTTTGCTGGCTTTTACCAGGTTCTTTGATTTTACACTGGTTAACTTTCTAATAAGGTCCACAATATATGTTATTCTGACAGACTGATAACCAATTTGCTGAAAAAAAATAATTATAGAATATTATTGCCATCAGTACTAAGAATGCAGTGAAAAAGTAGCGGCAGTAAGGAGAACGCAGAGGCAAAAAACCCAACTGACATTGAAGGAATAAATGAGCTAGTGTAGTCTGGAGCCTGTGCTTGTTATTTATTGTGCATGTTTTTTTTTGTTTTTTTTTAACAATAAAGACGGTCACATCACAGACAGAATATTATTGTTATTAAGAACAGTAATACTATTTTGAGGTCTACAATCAAATCTTGGCCATTATGCATTTGATCTCACTGGCTGTAATTAAAATATAATAACAGAATGACATAGTATGGAAAAGTGCATCTGTTACACTGGGGCTAAATCATAGGGCTAAAAAGATTAAGCAGAGGGTCCATTTAAAAAGGGGCCATTTTGTCTGAGAATTAATTCAGTTTCCTGTTTTTTTTATGCTTGCCATATAAATGATGTCTTATGATGTATTCTGATCAGATATCACCCAGAAGCTCCCTTATTACTGAGGAAATTTACAAAGCCGAACTATTTATGCATTCTGTGTCCAGTTGTGTGTCGAGAGCTGTCTCAGTGTCAGGGTATAAAATGTGCTTCTGCTGATATACAGTGTTAAAGGAATGTGAAAGTGACACACCAGCATGTGCAAAGCTGTCAGCATGTTGCTGGCAAACTGTGCTCAGATTAAGTGCTGTGAAGCGCCTTCTTCTTCTTCTTCTTCGTAGTTCAAGACGGCTCACACACTTGCTGCACTGATAATGCAAAATGTTGCCTTGGAACTCCTGCATTATTCATGAATAACATTACTAATAGATTGCTCTTGTCTCTTCCAAGCCATTCAGTATGTTGCATTGTGAACTGAAACTCTCCACACAACTGGGGCTTAAAGTTGGATTTTTTTTTATGCACTCAGCCATATTTTTTATACTTTTATTTATACGTGAGTTGAATGCACAAGTTAAACATCATTCCTTCCATTTGTTGTGAATAACGGAGGTCAAGGACAGGCTGCTGTGACTATAGTTTAGTCATATCATTTAGAGCCATACATTATGTCCTATATTAGGGTCGCAGGGGGGTTCCCCATGCCCATCCAAGGGAGAACGTTTTAGGCGCTGGGCAGATACACCCAGGACAGGGCGCCAATCTATCGCTGGGCACACACTCACACAGACACGAACACATACACATACACAAACTATATGGGGCAATTTGGAGAACTCAATTAACTTGATCCATGTTTTTGGACTGTGGGAGGAAACCGGAGAACCCGGAGGAAACCCACGCAGACACAGGGAGAACATGGAAACTCCACCCAGATGGGGTTCGAACCTGGAATCCCTGGTGCTAAGAGGCAGACGTGCTAACCACTAAGCCACCGTGCCGCCTTATTACACAACTTGACACATTAAAATATTATATTTGAATTAATATACTAGGAAACCTAAATGTTTTAGTCGAAATATATTTGAGATTCTAAATATGTACCAGCCCAGGCAGGTGCTTGCATTGAGGCACCCATATCCTGTGTCTTCCTTTTTTAAATTATAAAATCATTTTGGGAGTTTAGTCCTGTGCATTTTAAACATGAAGTCTTTGACAAAAGACCCAGTTCTTCAGAGGATTACAAATATGCAGAGAACCTCTATTTGTGATCTTGTGCCGTGGTGTCTGTTACGAACATCACTCCTTGCTAAGAGACAGGATGGATGATAGAGGTGTGTGATTGACATCTCACACATAGGCATGCTTTCAGGAAGCTTGTTGTAGAGAAACTGTCTCAGCGGGGTGAGGAGAGGAGGGCGATTTAATCTGCTATCTTGTTACCGCCTCACTCGACTGCCCACGGCACAATCAGTCCCTCTAGCCTAAGCGTGAACCGCTGCTTGCACATCACGCCGTGAATCCGACAGCTGTCACCTGCTAAGCCTAAGAGTTCAGCTCAAAGAAAATAGGTGAGGGGCAAAATCGTACATTTTTATTGCATACTGCGTAAATCGTCTAAAAACTATGGTTACCTACCTACTGTTTTATTCGGTCCCTACCGTTTTATTCGAGGTCTATGTAGTGCACCCTCCACAGTTATTGAAACATCTGTGAAAATTAGTTTAAAAATTCTCTTTTGCTAAACTGGCTTTAACTTTACACAAAAAAGGAATTGGTGCCCCTTGCATACTTTTGGCCTTTAAAACAGCACATCATTTCCTCTTGTGACGTCTTATAGGGTTGAAAAATATAAAACCGGGAATTTAACACCATATGACAAAATCTTCACTGATCATCCAGGATCCCTACTGCTTTCTCATACAAGCTCCTGTTTGGCTCACTCTACTTTTTTTTTTAAAGGATTTTGATCGAGAGCTAGGGATTCCCGGTTTGAATCCAAATCTGGGTGGAGTTTCCATGTTCTCCCCGTGTCCGTGTGGGTTTCCTCCGGGTTCTCCGGTTTCCTCCCACAGTCCAAAAACATGGATCAAGTCAATTGAATTCTCTAAAATTGCCCCATATAGAGTGTGTCTGTGTGAGTGAGTCTGTGCCCAGCAATAGATTAGCAGCCTGTCCCGGGTGCATCTGCCCAGCGCCCAAAGCACCCCCCCGCGACCCTAGTAGAGGATAAAGCGGAAGATAATGGATGGATGGATGGATTTTGATCGAGGGCTGAAAAGAACATTATAAAATGTATTTAAATTGATCTCATCTTATTATTTTCCGCTTGATCCTCTAATAGGGTTGCAGGGGGTTCCCAATGCCCAGGGGAAAATGCCTCAGGTGCTGGGCTGATACACCAGGACAGGGTGCTAATCTATCACACTCACACATACACACTATATAGGGCCAATTTAGAGCAACCAATTTACCTTAAATCCATGTTTTTGCATGGATTCCATAATTTCAAACACCTACAACGTTTATGTTTATGCTGTCAGATGACAGAGATAGCCTTTCTTCTTAGAAGTCTCCACATTTTTAAAAATGAATTGTAATTAATTACAAACTGACGGTTCAGGCTTTTTTTTTAATATAGTGTATTGTTTTTAAATTGTATAAAAACACCTTTTTAGAAACACTGCAAATGTCTAACCAATCTGAATAAAGAAAAATGAAATGCTCACTTACATCGCTGGTCAAGCATCTTGGTCATGAATGAGCATGGATAATTATAGGCCAATTATATTTAGCATTTAATACAAGCTGTGAGTCGAATATAAATAATTTAGATAATAATTTTTCATTTAATTAGCTGGTAAAAATGAGCAAGTAGCAGTAAAGATTTACCCTTGGGTCAGATCTGTCCAGTAGATCACTAATTGAATAGTTAATAATCTTTGTGTTTGTTTAATCACAGTCATTATTGTTTTAATTATGGTTTTCGGATGACATTTACATTGTTGTAGAAGTAAAACATTTTACATCTATTATGTTCTCAGTTTCATGCTGCTGCTAATCAATGATCTAAATGGAAAATCAGTGCGGAATTAAGTCATTAGTACTCACCCCCAGCAGATGTGGAATTTAAACATGATATTCAAATAAATCATATTTAAACACGGTTTTCTTATGTAATACACAATAAGACAGAACACTACATGTTGTGATTTGCAGAGATCAATATTAGATACACTACTGATTTAGATCACTTTAATGTTCCAGTTTTTATGGCTGTGTATAAATATTTGTAAATATACAAATAAACCTAGATTTTGGACTTTAACTTTGACTTTCTGTAGATATAACAACATCTTTATATAATAATATTTAGTTATAATATTTAATATTTTATTATTTTGAACTAAGTTTTTCCCAACAAAGTTTTGAAAGACACACACACTTCTATCCAGTTCATTCCTATCGGGTTTAGTGGGTCATTCTTTAAAGCCCACTGCCTTGATCTTGTCTTTCAAGATAGTTCTGACCGAACCTTTAAGTATGATTGGGTCATTGTCTTGCTGTAATATAAATCATTACAGCCAAATCGGCACAGATGAAATGGTATTGCACAGAGCTTTAAAATGCTGTGGTAGCCCTTTTTGTCCAGGACATCAGCATCATCTGGAAACAGCAACCTTCCTTTAAGTGTACAAAAACCCTTCATGATCTACCAAATATTTAAATATTTGATCATCTCTTTGTGGTCTACATTACATACTATGTACGTTCTGTTTACTATAGTGTTCTCTAATGGTCAGGACTCCAATAGTACCACAACAGAGCCGGGATTATTTGGTCGGTGCATTATTCCTATCCCAGCAGTGTCCAAGGTGTTTAAATGAAACTACAGCAGCACTACTGCACTAACCCCCCCTCACAGCATCAGTCTCACTGCAAAACCGATAATAAACAATCCACCACCCAAATGATACCAGTTCTGTGATGCTCCTGACCAATAGAGAACAGAGAACCAACAGGGGACTAACAAAAACAAAAGAACACAGATGGACTACAGTCTGGAATTGTAAAACTATAAAGTCCATCTATATGGTAAGTAGAGAAAATAGGCAATGGAGCAAGAAGAGGGCGAGTCCAAACAGTGGGTTGGTAGTGTATAATGGAAAATGCATTAAGAGTGCCAACTAGATTTTGCATCAGAACAAGTAGAGACAAAATGTTTGTTTAGAGAAAGATGTATATGGCATTAGATCTGTGGTACCTGTCCGAGTCCTGTAGTTAGAATGACGTGTATTACATGAGGAGCTGTATGGGCCACTCAATCTACTCGCACTTCAATATGCCACTAGGTCTTTCCACTTAAGTCACATTGTCTGAAATGTTCATTAGTCACTGGTGATGTGATCGACAGACTACCCGCTGGATTGATTATATCTCTGACATGCCCAGCGCTTGCTTTACCCGGTGTGCACCACTGATCAGAGGCATCAGTCATACAAATGATTCATACCGTTGTATTCAGTGCACGGGTTTGACGGCTGGCTGATACACATATGCATCAACTCACTCCAGCCACGACCCATGCATGCATTTAAGGAACAAATCTGATTAGAAGAAGCTGCCACTATCAGAAAAGAGTTTATTATCCTGAATAGTTAAACTGCTTAGAAGAGGATGAACCCAGATTAGCACAGAAGTGAGAGTCCTTGAGAATGACCACCGAATTAACTAGGCAGAAAAGTGCTTCCGTGAAGAGCCAGGGAATAGATTGTTACATAAAACAGCATGGGTTCTTTTAAAAGCCTTTTAAATTTAATCAAATGTACAGTGTAAAATTGTTCCAAGTGTAGTAAAACCATTGTAAATATGCATAATACGGTACAGACCCTTTGACATTGCTCAAATGACTACAAGAAAAGTGGGGAGCTTTTTGGCCCGTGTCGTAATGGCAGCAGATTATGTATGCCATTTATAACCCTTTATAAAATCACTTTTATAGATTTATGCACCCACCCACAAAACTTCTTATAATTGCCTAGGTGTACAATATAACAAGAAATACAATTTTAATCTGCACCAGCCATCACATTAGGCTCCAATTAAGCTCCAGTACAGCCATTATGTGATGTTCCCACTCGTTGACCTGCTGCACAGTGTTGGTAGATTTGACTTTTCCCCTGAACATGTCAGTTGTTTTACCATAGCCTAATTCCACACACAATAACAAACACCTATTATCTGAAAATAAATGTAAAAATGTAGATAAGTCTCAGCAATGCAATGACACTTGCTGACAATTTATCTTGGTGTTGTTAGTTGTAATGTGGTGCTGGGTAATGCCGAAGTTTTACACTTTTTTTACTCTCTGTACACTTGTTTGTGGTAGCTCAGTGGTTAGGATGTTGGGCTATCAATCTGAATGTTGTGGGTTTAAATATCAGTTACCACTGTGGGTCCTTGTAGAAGGTACTTAAAGAAGACCCATTGGTCCAGGGGTGCTGCATCATGCCTTGTGTTGTGACTCCAGAAATCAAGTTGGGATACTTGTAAGCTGCTTGGGATAATGCCTGCTAAATGACTTAATGTAAAATATGTAAAATAATATAAAATGTAGCTCAGCGCCCGAAATGTTCTCCCCTGGATGGGCATGGGGAACCCAACCGCGACCCTAATAGAGGATAAAGCGGAAGATAATGAATAAATAAATGAACATAAAAAGTATCTGATATAATAATAATAATTTGTATTATTGTTATTTAATCATGCATTTATTCATTAATTATCTTTTATTTAATCCTCTAAATAAAAGGGGGGGGGGGGATTATGCCAATCCATTTTGAGCGCTGGACATCCAGGACAGGCCGCCCTACACTCTCTCACACAGACATACACAAACACATTATCTATCGGGCAATTTAGAACATTATATTTACCTTACCAGTTTTTGGACTGTGGGAGAAAACCAGAGAATCCGGAGAAAACTCACACAGACACAGGGAGAACATGAAAAGTCCATCCAGATTCAGATTAGAACCCATTATTATTAGTAATATTATTAATTTGTTTATTTATTACTAACATTATTACTACATCTGCAGTATTACTTTGTAAAATCACTTTTTCGAGAATATTCCTTTTATTATGGCGAGAATACTGAACTCGTATAGCTAGTTATTTTCGCAAAGGTCATGATCTTTGCTTTAGGATGTACATAAACATTAAATTCAATATGATTCAAGGGAGCAATATTTTTCGAAGCTGCTTTGGTGCTCAGCAGGAGCATAGATTATTGAATAATACTACCTGCTCTTTCAGCTTATAGACCTCATAACAAGACTGTTAATTTATGCTCACATCAAGATTAAGTGCCACAGATGGTCTTTAACAGAGCAAGAGCAGCCAAGTTGCAGATCACGACACTTCCTTGGATCATATTTTGTAGAATATAAGAACAGACAGCGGGATGACGACCTTTATTCAACAACAAGAAGCGTGATTTTGCAAAATTGCTGTGACTTATTATGGGACATGGTTAAAGACAGTAATTTAATTGAAAGACAAATGAATTTTTCTTCCATCCCTAAGAATGTGCAGCTCATTTAACCCAGGTACAACAGTGATGGAAAAAGTTTTCACTTCATGGATCAGGCTGGATTGATTTTCTTTTATTTTTTGGAAGCTGTATTCATATAGATTACACACCATCACACCTAAAGCCCATTTCAGCCTCTGCTTTATGACTAAATGGCCTCTTTCAGGCTGTCAGACCTGATTGTTTTTATTCAGCTTTGCTGATATTAGTATGTGCTCCATGTGGGAAGTAATTTATCAAAATGACATATCCGGTGAACTTTTTGCTCGCTGACGGTAGACTCAGTAGGCTACTTTCGTTCATAACCATCATGTTCAAAGAGCAAAGAATTTGTGTTCCAGACTGGACTTTTAAAAAGGCTGGACTCTAAAAAAGCTATCAAACTGCTCAAAGACTTGGCTACATTCATCATTTACCCCTAATGGGGCTATAAAACGTCTTTCACCAAGCAGGACCTTCACCGTGCACCATGACTAACTGAATGTTAAGGGACCCTGCATGTGCACTCATGCCTGATGTGACTGTTAGAGCTTTGGAAATATGGCCCATGACTCTCACGGTGCTCAAATCATTCATTCCCCACCAACCCACACCACCAGCCCCATTTCAATGAAACATTCAACTGAGATAGATGGTGTTCTGTTTGAGTCTGGCTTCTCCTAATGTTTCTTTTCTATAAGTTTGTCCAACTTTTGTTTTGGACATTTGATGAATTAGCTATTCTACTAATATGCTTTGTATTTAATGCTAAATTCATCAAAGTGTTGCAAACTGGATTTAATACTTCATTTAAGTTTAATTAACTTTTTTTTAAGAATCAAACATCTAATGTTTTTATGTTATGGTGGAATATTTAATATAATTATTGCAAAATCAATTTTTATTGCAGCAGTAGTGTTTAAATTCTCATTTGCACTGGGCAGTTTGTATGTATTGAAAAGTTTTTACAAATTAAAAGGTGAGGAAATCTGAAATGGCTGATATTAATTCCTAATGTTGTGATGTCAAGAATAAACACTTGGCTGTGCTGCAAAATCTTTTGTATTTAAACACCATTGCCACTGATGTGGCAGGCATGAATTTACTCTACAATATGTATGGAAAGGGACTGACTCCCTACCAAAACTGGGTTATACCATAACAAATGTCTGAAGACACCGTACTTGGCTATCTATGATGTCATTGTGAATTAAATTGAAAGTCTGTCCTCATTATAACCAATGTATTTTAAAGTTGTAAAAACTTCACAACATTGTATGATTTAATGTTCATCGTATAATTAAACTATAATTAATCAACAGACTGACATACTGTAGGTTCACCAAGTTCCAAGGCATGTCTTCTATAATATAGACATGGAGTCTTTTTGTTCGGTGTTTTTAAACAAGAAATGACACTGTACGCTTCCTAATGGGTGCTTTTAACGTGAACTTTTTGCTTGAGCTGGAAAGAACTGTCCACTTGATGCCTCTTGCTTCATGGTGTCTTGCTCCTTTTAAAATTTCTAATAGGACACCGCAGAGCTTGACAGGAAAATGAAAGAAGATTTAAGTGGGAAGTTGAAATGCAGCTTTGGCGGCACTTCAGTGTGAGCTTTTAGAACCCGACTCTTCACTCTGCTGGCCGGTGCTTACGTTCACTATCGCATTCTGTCACAACCACGATTAGCACAAAGTTCCCTTCCAAATTCTGCGTGTGCTTCATCCATTAAACATAATCTTAGCACATATTTTGCCTCAGAGTGTTTTTAATATCAGACCTGCTGCCTTAATAAATTTTATTACAGTTACCATAGAAAATTATCATACCCATTTAAAATGATCTCTTTCTCTCACAGCCTGAAATTAAACCACATTTAAATATTTATTTTCATTAAAGATTAGGTTTTTTACATACATTCTTTCTAACATTATTTAATCTATTATATGAATCACTAGAATGACAGAATTAGGGATGAAAAAGATTTCGATATAAGATAAGATAAGCTAGATCCTTATTTATCCCACAATGGGGATATTCACATTCTCAGCAGCAAGTTACATTAGAAGAAAGGTTAAAAAGGTATTTAGTATTCAGAAAGAAATTTAAAAAACTAGGAAAATTCGAATCGAAATAGAAATCTATATATACACGATAAATTCAAATTTTCTGTTATGTAAAGACATACAGACGTATTGTATAGTAATTAATAATTTAGAGGCTTTTTTTTATTTAATAAGTATTGTTGTGGCATAATCTGTGTTGTGTTTTTTAAAGTAATTACCAATTCAGAACACTTTTGGTAGCCTCTGAGTTTTTATTGATGTTGTTTTCCTGGTCTATGTTTTAGTCGTCCTGTCATCCCATTCCATCCCTAAAATCAACTCTTCTTTCTGTTGCTGTCAGTTTAAGGACTGCTAAAAAAAAGTCTAAATATTATGCAGTACCTAAGCATTTTTTTTTTTTTTTTGTTTTCTTCTTTTTTGTCGTCATTGTGTGGTCATACCCTACAGGCCTGAGTCTTGAAAACAACTGGTCTTTTTAAATATACTTGTGTATGTGTAAATATACGACTGGGATGTAAATAAACCATCAGTTATAAATATAATTATAAGTGCGTAAAATCCAATTTAACAAACATTGAATAGAAATGAGTACAACTATTTTTCTACGTGCTCATTAAGTATTAATGTAAAGGCTTCATCATTAAACAAATAACTCCATTGAATCACACTGGCTGATTAACATGGTAGCACTAAATTCAAGATTGAATAAATTGCATGACGGTAATCTCTTGGGCTCGTTCTTTTAATTGTATACATTTCTTTCACAATCAAGCTCCTTATTAAGCTTATCGGTGTAAATGTAAATTACTGCACTGCTATCAAACGAATAAGGTCCTGTTCAGTTGTGTGGAATTTAATTTGTTTGAATTAAAACCCACTGCATTTACCCCTTCGTTTTGTTTGAGCAGGTGAGAAAGTAATACCTCATTGAGGGTGAAGGGTAATGTGCGTCTGAGCAAACTCAAGTGTAGTTCAATTACAGAAAAGTGATTAGATTCTGATTTACATGAAACTCCTTTATAGCCAACACTATATTTCAAATATATATATAATCAAATACAGCTAATTAACATTTAATTAAACAGCCTGTGGAAAGATTTATTGCTTATTACTTTTTTTAAGAATTCATTTAAAATATTTCCGAAAACATACTCTTTATTAAAAGAGTGAACTTTGAAGGTCAGAACCACAATATTTAATTTGTATGCCGCACTGTTATGCATTCCAACTGTTTACAATCTCTTCTAATGCTTAATGAGACTGGGAAAACCCAGCGACGGGATCTGTTTTTGCATCATATAAATTATTTTGCATAAATGATTAGGGCATTTATATAAAATAGTAACATTTAAAAAAACTGAAAATAAGATAAGGTTTACTGTCATGCCATTTAAATGGTATATGAGGAAAGACCTTTGCAAATATGTATTTCCTTTACAATTACACCTAGATGCATTTCTAGCATCATTAGTTTATTTTGGTGAATACGTTTAGACAGTAAGATAAAACATGCAGTGGTGAACCATTACTCATACTTTCCTGCAAAGACATTCTGGTGATTTTCTTATAGTTTACTAGATTAAATAACCTTTTAAGGCCTATTTTCTCTCTGTTCTTATTTTCAGGCATTATAAACAGGCATCAGTTTGGAAGTTATTTTTTAACAAATTAATTAAGTTAATTGGTGAAAGCACTGAACACGAGTGTGCTAGTGCAGTGGTTTGAGTGTTGGGATGTTAATCTAATTATTGGAGTCGAACACTATGGGATCTTGAATAAAGCCCTTATATTTGCTCCGCTCCATGTGCACTGTATTATAATGTCTCGGTGCTTTGACTTCAGACAAGTTTATATATGCTAATAATAAATTTCCTACCACTTTGTATTTTTAGTAATACATAAATAACCTTTTAAGGCCTATTTTCTCTCTGTTCTTGTTTTCAGGCATTATAAACAGGCATCAGTTTAATTAAGTTAATTGGTGAAAGCACTGAAACACAAGTGTGGTAGTGCAGTGGTTTGATGTTAATCTAATTATTGGAGTCGAACTCAGGAAGTTGTCAATCTGGGCTTTCAAGCTAGATCAAGATGTTTATTGCTCCAGGTGTGCTGTATCATGGCTGACTGTGCTCTGACCCCAAACTTCAATATGGGATATTTTTTAAATTGCTTTGCATAAAATTTTCTGCCAAATGCTAGAATATGTATTGTATTTTTGTCTGTTGCATTTACTTGCAAGTGAACTTTTATTATATGGTTCATATTTATTGTAAGTACAAAATAAAGGCTTGTCTCTATAGGTAGACATTTTAAGTTGTGCACACTCACAGTTTTACTCTACAAATTCCCAAAGTAGGGAACCTGCCTGTCTTTTTCTCATCGCTTGATTGACCACTGTCCTTTAGTCCTTTTATTTGTCCTCTATCTCCAGACTGACAAAATGAGCATATCCATCCTACAATGTCAACACTGCGTTCACATTAACTGTCTGTGCCAACATCACAAACTAAAGCACTAGAGCAAACACTTGACTTCAGTATCAGAAAATGAGTACGAGTACAAACAATCACGCATGAGTGATCAGGTGCAGAGCCTGACACTACCAGGTGTATGCTGTTAGGAAGATGAAGAACAGGCCTGACGGTTTAACAGCCTCAGTAAGATCTGTTTAAGCTCAGCTGGCATTATGGATTATTTACATACTGACCCCACTTCATTGTGCACTCATAGATTTTTTTTAAATTATTGTTAACTAATGTCTCGTAGAAAATACCGTTTAGTTAACTTAAGTGTGCATTGTAAGGCCAAAAGCAAACAATCAAAGGCTAAAGTGCTAAAGCTGTGGTGGCTCACAGGTTCTGAGTTGATATTCCAAGTTGCCACTATGGGATCTTGAATAAAGCCCTTATATTTGCTCTGCTCCATGTGCACTGTATTATAATGTCTCGGTGCTTTGACTTCAGACAAGTTTATATATGCTAAGAATAAATTTTCTACCACTTTGTATTTTTAGTAACACATAACATTAACGTAGAAAAACTATCCACCAATGTGGGATCAGACACTTAATGTTAGAAATCAACTTATTTCAATTTGAATTTTGATAAAGCTCAGGAGCGGCACGGTGGCTTAGTGGTTAGTACGTTCGCCTCACAGCGTTAGGGATTCCTGGTTCAAATCCCAATCTGGGTGGAGTTTTTATGTTCTCCCCATGTCTGCGTGGATTTCCTCCGGGTTCTCCGGTTTCCTCCCACACTCCAAGAACATGGATCAAGGTCAAATGAATTTCCAAAATTACCCCAAATAGAGTGTGTGTGTGTGTGTGTGTGTGTGTGTGTGAGTGAGTGTGTGCCCAGTGATAGATTGGCACCCTGTTCTGGGTGTATCTGCCCAGTGCCTGAAACATTCTCCCCTGGATAGGCATGGGGACCCCCCCACTCCACCATAGTGGAGGATAAAGCAGAAGATAATGGGTGGATGGATAAAGCTCAGTATTGCAAAAGCAATACTGTTCCTTGTTTAGATCATTAACATATGGATTTACATATTTACATCTGTTCCAGATTTGAGCTCTTTTAGATTTTAATATTGACACATTAAAGATGCATTACTTTATTACATCTACTGACACCCAGTTAAGTTTCTTCAGAGGAAGTTTATATTTAATTTCCAGATGACAGATGTTACTGTATCAGCACAGATGACAAGCTGTGTATTTGTTTATGATATTTTATTAGTTTGCTTCTGAAACTTTTTTTCAGTCTCATCATTTTCTAATATAAATATTGTGTGGTGCTGATGCTTTGACTGAAAAAAACCTTCAGCACAGAGTTCATCATTCTATCATCAACCTTCAGTATTAAAATGAATGCGGGTTTCATTCTTTTTCCTGAATGTGTTTTGTTCTCTCACACCTCTCATATCCGTTTTAATTCTTCTCCGGCGAATATAACAAAGTCCTCATTTCTGTTCCTTCCATGCCACTTGAAGTCCATTGGTTATTAATAATTATTTGTGGCAATTGTTCCTGCAAGATTGCCCATCTATCTCCTTTAGCCTTTATTCTCTAGACAGATAATTGCATTGAGCAGTCATCTGTCAAATACCGCTCATGGTTTTTAACAAAAGCAGTGGATTTTGCTGTAGCTTTTCATTTAGTTTAATGCCTGCAATCGAGTCTTTCATATGAGCAGAGTCAATCCATTAAACATCTGGAAAGAAAATCAATGAAAGTTTTTAAAGTGTGGAATTTTACATGTTTCTTTATTTGAAGTTACAATGATTCATTATAATGTATGTATATGTACTGTCTCATGAATATCTTGTGAAAAAGTTTGTAAACCTAAAATAGCTTCTTTATAAATCTGATCAAAAATGTCATTAGATTCTTGAAGTTCCCAAATTATTTTAAAAACTAATGATATATATGTATATATTGTATACACTGTACATTCAGACACACAGCACACACAGCAGGACTTGCCATGTTAGAACCATTTTATCAATGCGACACACTCACACACCTCCATGTCAGTGTCACTCTGGTGCTGAGAGTAATCCACAGACCAAATAAATCCTGCCCATTTTGAAATGGGGAGGAATGGAACCAGACATCAAAACAGACAGACTACAGTTTTCAATTTGTTAGTAATTCATATGTTAATGAAACACAAAAATAGTGATTTATTTTAGGTGATGGATTCGTTCATTCTGGTTTTTGTAAATTGAAGATATGCAAGTTTAAGACAATAGTTCTTTTTTTTCCTTTGCAAAGTTTTTTTTTGATCTTCCAGCTTCAGAGCCATTGATCCCTAGAAAGAATGCAAGATTGAGTATCAAGTCGCTGAATAGAGTGTTTGTGTGTGACCTTTTGTTTAAAATCATTAAATATTATAGTATGGTGTAATTACTTTACATAATAGGTGCATGTGGGATAGGTTTGAGCTGTGCTTTGCTGGATGGGATTTGTTGCTTTACTCACTTCATAGTTCTTTTTGTTTGTGTTTCTTGTTCTTTGGAAACTCTTGCATGCTTTCAGCATAGAGGTTTGGCTCATTATCATTTCGTCAGCATTGTGTTATATCCATGGGCGTTCTTGATGCCATCTGTAAATGTCAACACCATTGCACTTATCAACACTACCAGTTTAAGCATGCATGTATAAAAATGAAATAAAAATATATATTAGTATCATTATTATATATTTTAAATAACACTTATTGTCCATGTTCTCAGTTCCACCCCCTGTGAAGATGACCTTTGTAGTTCTACTATTCCAGACTGTAGTCCATCTGTCTGTTATTCCTCTTTACTCTGTTCTTTAATGGTCAGGACCCCAGTAGTATATATATAGTACTTCAGCACTTCAATGATCTGGTGGTTTTTCAAGGGTATTTCCCTACTTATTGCCCTGTGTGTGTGCTGGAATGGGCTCCAACACCTACCGTGACCCTAATTTGGACAGGCTGCTTAAAAACTGATTGCTTAGCTAAGGAAATAAAATAAATAAATGTATATTTTTTAGGCAACTTCAGTTTCTATGAGGATTTAGATTTTATTTCACGTTGTGTGTAATTATTACAAAGTAAACAGTTTACATTAACCTTTTCATCATAAGGTTATTCTTGTAACCTAGTCTATGTAAAATGACACTCACCTATTTCATGGTCCTTATTTTCCATAACTTTTCAACACACATAAATAAACCTTGATGTTTACTGCTATTTCCTCCATACTTCATTTTTGCATAGTGTTTTCAAAGCAACATTCAGGATGTGATTAATAACCCCTGCAAAGCCTTTCATACTGCATCTTCTCTGCTCTTGCATCCATTATGTCCGCCTCCATCTGCCCTCACAGAAAAAGATTTGCATCTGACTTTTGGACCAAGGTCAGAAGGCCTCATAAATAGCTACTCTCCCTTAAACATTAAATAGTATTTCTATTACATTTGTCCTACTTGCCTTTCTAACTTTTCATCTTTTTGTTGTTGTTGTTGAATGAATAGATGAAAAAAAATTGCCACACTAGTCACTGTTTTTTTCCATGAAAGCAGTTTTTTTTAAAACATGCAGAGCAACCTGGATTTACTCTGTTCTTCAATTATCAGATAGAACACAGATTAGGTATCAGTTATGTGGTGGATGATTCCTAATACTGCTGCAGCATTCACATGGGGGCGCACTGGTATGAGTGAATCAGAAGTTGAGCTATTTAAGAAAGTAACCAAGCAAAGCTTTATACTCATTTTTATACTTTTTTTATTATCTACAGTTGTGTTAGTCCAGCTGAATATGTTCCTCAATTATGAAGCTAAAAATGAATGACATATTTAAAAAGCTAATCAGTTTTACATACATTAGTTTTTTTTTGTTTTTTTTTTACCCACAGCTTAGTTCAATTAAGTTATCTGATTTCTGTGCTGTGCCTCTCAGTGCTAGGTATTTCCGGTTCGAATCCCAATCTGGGTGGAGTTTCCTCCCACAGTCCAAAAACATGGATCAAGGTCGATTGAATTCTCCAAATTGCCCCATATAATGTGTGTTTGTGTGAGTGAGTGTGTGCCCAGCGATAGATTGGCACCCTGTCCTGGGTATATCTTCCCAGCGCCTGAAACAATCTCCCCTGGATGGGCATGGGGAACCCCCCGCGAACCTAGTAGAGAATAAAGCAAAAGATAATGGATATATGGATTTCTGTGTGTTGTTCCAAACAATGGATTTCACCTCAATAACCATATGACTTTGCTTTTTTGTGTGTATATTAATTTTCAAATTTTTACATGTGTATATTCATTATTGTTTTATTCTGTTGTACACAAATAACACAACAACATGTAGCCGCTGGGTCTTTTTTTCTGGCTTTGCTCATGAATACTTATTTTCTGATATTGTCTTTGCATACCGTGATGGGAAACGAAGCTTATAAGAGACGGGACCTGACAAAATACCGTAGGTGATGGAATTGGGAGGAGAAAGAAGGGAGCAGTTTTGAATGTCAGATAAGAGGCAGTCCTGTGCTTTGAGATAACCTTCGCCATGATGGAGAAAGATGCCAAAGACCTTTATTTTGTCTGTGTGCCCACAGTAACCTCGCTGATAGTTTTGCTTCACTTACTTCCACAATGTTATCCATCAGTAAGGGTGGAGAGACCACAGCAAAAAGATAGCCATGGCACTGTTTTTTTCCAAATGCCAAAGACACAAAAGGTCACAGACCCTTTTTGTATGTGAGGCTATTTGTTCTGGATCTTAAAGCAGACTGTAACTGCCAGCTGAGACTTGGACGCTACACAGTCTGTCTTTGAACTCTTACTATTACTGCGGAAATGCTTGCCTGTTGCAGCCAGTCCTGCCACTCTGATATGTGGTTTTATTTATTTTCAGACTCAACCCTTATTGCTTTGTGTAGCAGATGGAACAGTTCAGTATAAAATGAATAAAGTTTGGTTATAAATTTTTGCTATTTGTAGAAAATGACATATCATTTCTTAAAGTATTCTACAATTATACCTGTCTGTGGTGTCACTTTTAAGAATGACTGGATAGTAAAAATGATTAATTCTTCTTTAAGCATTATTAACATAAAACTTCTCCACAGTTATTAAATTGCAACCTGCAATACAGCATTGATGCAGTCCATATTAAACGATCATATTAAAGATCCATCCTTTCTGACAGTTTCAAACAGCCAGCGTCACTCTCCTCTCAGTCCATTATTAAGCTTAGAACAGCCCAACCAAATTATGTGAAGCAATTTTCCCATATGGGCATCTGTCCATATGAATCTTCTTTTACCCAGGGTCACATCTTTTACCCACCATAACCCTCAGTCATTTGAATCCACAGACCATTTCATTGCTGGCAGATGAATTATCCCCATAAAAGTGATGGTGACATCCATAATGGCCGTAGTCCAGGTTATTTAAGTAGGCGGTCAGGCATACAAAATTAGCATTACACAGCTATTAAGCCAATTGCAGCTCATATCCTTTTAAGCGCCCTTGCAGGCAGGTTTGCTGCTGTAAGCTGTAGCAAGACGATTTTCAGCTCTGTTAAGATTTAGAAATGGGCAGCGTTTCCACTGTTCTTCATAATTTATTTAATTTAAATTTATCCAAATCAATTTATAAATAAAACTTTCCAATGAGTCCATATGTCTAAAACCTTTAGTCTATTTAAAAGTTTTGCATTTGCATAGATACCTAGGATCTATTTATGCAGTTATGATTATTTTTTTCCTTTACTATTTTAGGATATGTGTCATACATAGTAGATAATTTCTCTTAAACATCTATTTAATTTTTAAAATAAGCTTTTTACATAATGCGCCTTTGGCAAGTTACTTTAATATGATGGGTTTAGTCATGTGTATATGAAGTCCATCTTTTTTGCACCATTTATAATGTCATTTTCCTGGGATAAAAACACTAAAAAACAGTTTAAAAGTTTTCTTTGCATAACAAAAAAAAAGATTATAAATTAGGATTGTATTAGTAGGATTTGTGATGTATGATTTTTCTAATGTTTATTAAGTGCGTGAGTGAGTGCAGCTTTAAACTGTTTAATGTATGATTTATGATAATATGTTTAAACTGAGCTCTGTTGCCTACTGCTGAACACTGGGGAGGTATGTTAATGCAAATGAGAGACAAAAACATAAGGTCTTACAGTGAAGGGGATTATGGATGAACCGCAGAAGTTTGTAAATTTAAGCGTAAAAAAAATATGCTTTTTTACACCCTACTACCATTTAATTCAAATACACAATTCAACAAAACATGCCTACTGGTACAGGAACAAGCTACAGAGAATATTAATAAGTCACTGCTTCTTTCCATAGGCAAAATGTGACTAATTTCACTTTCTGAAGAAAAAAATGGTTTTCCATAACCACGAGAATGTCATCAGCTAATTTGTTTTATTGTTGCAAGAGTTGCACAATAACAGAGAGTAATTTCTCAGAAAAAAAAAGTTAATGTGCTGTGTGTTCTCAGCATGTTTGATTTATATTCTGTTGTTTTTCAAAGTTTGCAAACACTTAAAGTGAAATGGTATGTAATGTGCGACAGTAATTGGCTTTTAGTGGTTTCTGTTCCCTCATGGCACAATATTTGGACACAGTGAATCTTTATTACAAAAAAGTTCACAACTTTGCTACCCAGATTGACTGTGGGTTTTCGGAAATCAAATTTAGATTGACAGACTAAAAGCATTTGGTGACCATCAGCCGGCTTCTAGTAAGTAAACATTTACTTATTGTACTGTAATTTTGAATGCTGGTATTCATTGGGTTTTTAACATATATCTATCCGAGTATAACTCATGTTTTCTCGTGAAAATAGGACAGACAACTATAAAGCTGTTCAAGATTTATAACAAAAAGACTGTATATTGCTTTCCATTTTTTGTAATCATTCAAATGCATTCTTAGCAAAACAGATCAAGTTTAAGTTTATTAAAGCAATAAGGTATGAGAGGACATGCATCATTGTAAATATTTCCAAATCCAGGGGTAATTCCATTTATGGTACATGATTCAAAATAAAGGATTATATATCACAAATGTAAAGTGGTCTTAGGTGTGCATTATTGGCGAAAATGTCACAGCTGGACAAACGGCTCAGCCATTCAGAATTAAAGAAATGTACTACCCATTTTATTATGATCAATATATAACCTTTGTTTCTAGTAAAAGAAAACTGTTTTCCAATCCCCCAAAAAAGCTAGCCAAAGTGAGAATGGCAAGGAAAAACAATTTGTAAAGGAAGAAACCTTGTGTGGACCAGTTAAATGTGTAGAACACTTAGATACAGATTCTGTTGTCAATCAGAACAAGTGTGTGATGTCAACAGCTCCAGGCAATGTTGTTGTCACCACCATGCAAAACAGTTGAGACAGTGTGTATATACATCGATATTGAATCGATATGCATATTAAACTTTTATCCAGATTTCATCCATAAATTTTCTTCTGCAAATTTAAGAAGCTAGAAGGTGTCCGTTCTTAAAAGAAATGGTTCTTCCCCTTATGTTAGCTTCTTAACCCATGGTAATGTAAAACTTACTAGACTGTGGCAAAAACACCGATGTATCAGCAGGTTCCAGTTCATGGTTGACTTGTGTGTTGGAGGTTCTTGGTCTGCATCAGACCATCTGGACAGATTTTTCAGTGTGACAGTTGGGAAGCTCGTTCAGCTTCAAATAGCTTGTACGTGCAAACAGAATTCACTTTCTGCCTTCTGGGGAGCAGCAGGTCTTTCAATCTTGGAAAATCATTTCCCAGTTTCACTGTCATTTTTTAGTTTGCCTTATTTTAGTCTTGCACCATTACATATTTGGCAGATGGTTGTTCTTTTTGGCCTACAGTAAAAGTAGCTGTTAGCAATGTAAACTTACCAGTTGCTTGTTTGCCTTTGTTTGCTTTCCTGAGTACTAAAATATGGGTGAACTAAAAGTACCTTGGAGGGTTTCTATAATGAGACTTACAGGAATTGTATATAAACAAGCACAAGTAGGCTGTTCTGTTTCTTCTCAGGCATATCCACTCGAGACGTAAACTATATTAAGCAGTGGATTGTGCATATCAATGTAATCAGCATCTTTAAACATGAAGTAGGTCAGAAATAAATGAGACATCTCCGAATCATAGAAGGTGGAGTTTAATTTGATTACAAATTCCATTCGCATTGGGAATTTTTGTCAAGATGTGTTTAACAAATGTGTTTAACTGACAGATTTTTACTTGAACATTTAAAACAAAAGAAGAAAAAAACTATATTAAATTATATTTTGGTCACATTCATCCCCAAAACATGTTTAAATACATTTCTGGTTTTCCCCTTATTTTCAATGAAACCCTGCGATACACTCTGCTGCTGTTCCATGTGCTCAAGTGTACATAAAATCAATGGTAATCTGTATAAGAGAAGACATTTGAATGTTAAGACATTTGGATTTAGTTGTTCATTTTTCACAATGTTGGGTTCGCAGCCAAAAGAGTTGGCAGTTGAACCTCAAGTCCACCAAAGTAACCAATGTGGTTTCCCAACCTGTTGTATCCAGGGAATCTGTATTGTGACAGATGCTTTGCCTTGAATCTACCCTGATCTACTTTGTATGCTTGTAATTAACCTACTGGTTAAAGTGTGTATTGAGGCTGTGGTAGCTCAGTGTTTAGGGTGGTGGTCTCTCAGTCTAATAGTTGAGGGTGAAACCATAAGTCCGCCAAAAAGTTTACCCATTATTGCATCCATGCATCTAGTTTCATTACCTAAATTGTGCTCTGACCTCAACAATTTAGTCAGTATACTTGTAAGTCGCATTGCAAAATGACTTATGTCTGTATTGAAGGCAGCTCAGTGTTTGGGCTGTAAGTTGGAGGTTTGGTCCACCAAAAATATGGTAATGTGGGCCCTTGAGCAGGACTATTGATCCTCATTGCTCTAGGGGTGCTGTATAATGGCTGACCCTGTTTAACCCCAATTTTAAAATTGTGCTACTTCTACGTCAATTTTGATTAAAAGCAAAATGACTCAATAAAATGCATGTTACATATTGACCTCTGTGTGACCTGTCTGGCTGTTTTTTTTTTGGTCAACCCTACACGTGTTAACAGTAAGTGTGGATGTTAGTCATTTGTATACAGTCTTTGTGGATTGTCTGTGGATTCAGCCTTCAGATGGATTTCTGTTCTGTATGATCCATGGCCAGAAGAAAACATGGCACCCACTGAGACCTAATTATTTTCCTATTATTTTAACTAAAGTGTTTTGTGTTAATTACACTTTCCAACTGCACTTCCTTTTGCCACTTAGACACTGAATCTAATATGAGATCAATTTTCCTTAATATACAAATTAGTTTGTTTTGGTTCATATTCATGCAAAAATCAAAACATGAATTCTTCAGGGTTCATAACTTTCAAGCATCACTGTGGTTAACTTGGCTGTGGGTGATCTACTTCAGTCTCAGGAGGGACTTGGGGGTGGGGGGTGTTCAGCAATGGCTGTTTCTGAGCTTTGAACAAAGATGGGCATGAATTATTTTCATTAGGCATGTGTTTACAAAACCAGGCCACAGTCAGGAAAGTTAAAACAGAAGTTATTTTCTCAATATGTCCGGGTAATTGACCTCTAGTAGAAGACTAATAAGGAAAAGCCAGGATGGCTGTCTGCCTAGAAGGCATGAAAAACAGTCAATTTATTTGTCTTATTTGCTTTCACATGCGCATCTGCAGGCAAGCCGGCGAAAAAGGGATGCTGGGTTTTCACAGCCACACTCACTCAGTCACTCTTCACTATCTATAGCAGGCATGACGTTATGTCAGTTCAAGATCCTTTCTTGTCTACATTCCCTTGGCTCGCTGTTCCTTCCCCTTAGTTTTATAAATCTGGACTCTGTAGTATTTGATTTCCCACAAAAATTAGCAGACGAGCTGTATTATGAATAATAAACTTATAGAGAACAGTCTCTGTGTTGGGTGAATAATAACACTGCATGCCAACTTGATATGCAAATAAAGTAATCCATATACAGAGTGAGTGTAATAAGTACTTTAGGACTTGTTTAAATCCAACAGAGTGTTTATCATATGGGTTTTTTGTCAGGGATAAGTACTGTGGATGAGTCATATCTGAAATTGACACATTACAACGAAAATAATTTACAAACCGGATTCCAAAAATGGTGGATTTTGATTCAACATATTTTTCCTTTCAAATGTTACATTTACTCAGATTTAACTTTTGATCTGTCATCTATGTTTAATTACGAATGAAATATTGACATTTGCCATCTCCACATTATTGCATTCAGTTTTTATTCACAATTTGTTTAGTGTCCCAACTTTTTTCGAATCTGGTTTGAATGATATTTCTGTTTCTGGTATTTTTGTTGTTATAGCAACTGTAAACAAAAAGTTTTTTTTACACGTTTCTGCAGTGTGGCTATGCGCCTATTTATTTATTAATTCATCTATTCATTCTAATTCATTTAGAAAAACAGCTGTGAGGTCTGGCAATGTTGGACTAGATGACCTGACCCACAATCTCTGTTCTAGTTCATCCCAAAAGTGTTTAATGAGTTTTAGGTCAAGGCTCAACGTATGTGAGCCAGTCCAGCTTGTTCACTCTAAACTCACCCCAACCATACATTTGCTCCTTGCTTTTTGCACTTGAGCATAACTATGTCGAATGGACAAAGGCCTTCCCCACACTTCTCACAATGTTAAAAGCATGCAGGTAAATAAGAAATAATAATAATTAAAATATAAATATGCCTTTGTTATCCACCTGTCTGTATTATAGTATGATCAAATGTAAAGAGCTCATATATTTTGAAAAATAAATAACAATTTCTGAACATAATATCTTATTGTACTCATATTGTATCACTTAAAGTAATCTCAAATTAATTTAAATCCAATTAGTCACAGAATCAAAACGTGTTAAAGCTTTTATTGCTGCTGCTTGTTGCTGGGTGTATTTACTGTACTGTATATATCCACACAGCCAAGCAAATCGAATAATTACAGTCTTGAGTGAAAAAGCTTAATCTGTGACATATTTATATAAGTTGTGACACATAAGGACAAGTTAATTTACTTGTACGAATAACTTAACTCCCTGTTATTACATTTAAATACACATTTTGTCTGGAAAAGCCTTGCAGCTTCAGTAAATCAGGTCATAATTGAACAAATCAAGGCAAAGCAAGATGGTCCTTGGGAGCAGATTAGGAAGAGTTATTCATGAAAAAGCATCCTGCAGTCAGAGTCAGTGAGAACACCCAGCAAGTGGTTCTTACCGTGAAAGATTACAGAGCTACATTTATTCCATTTACAAAAGCTTTGCTTCCATTTTCTGACAGCATTGTTCTTTAGGCTCAGGGCTTCTTTCTGCATATGTCAACTTCCCTCCAAGACCCGTTCTTCACACTTCACACTTTGCCCTTTATTCTCAGTCTTTTCCAAAGTGCCTCTCTTCTGATGTCCAACAATCCCCTTCCTTTTTCTGCCGTCTTAATTGGTCTGCCAAAAGATTGCTTCTTTCAACCATTGAAGGCTGAGAGCATTGCAATTAATAGAGAATGCCACTACATGTCACTTTATAAAAAAAGGGGGAAAAAGACATTGCTCTCTACTCCAATAGAGCTTGTTAATTTTAGGGAAAAATGTTTTGTTTTTGTCACCAATGGAATAAACAGGCCGGTGCACAAGAGAGATGAAAAGCCAATTAGCTTCCATCGCCATTCAGCAAGTAAGACATTTGGTGCTGATGAACTTTAACCAATATTAACTCTCTGTAGATTGTGCATGAAACAGATTTAGATGAATGTACGGTATAAAAACATCTTAATCGTCGCTTTTCTTTTGTTTTTTTAGTAGCAGATGATGGTTGAAGGACATTGATTGAATTTAATAGATTGAATTAATTGTTGAATTAACTGTTTGACTCCAGCTGTTACCAACATCCCTGCTGAAGTAGCTGTAAATCATAAATTAAACAGCATGTAATATTAGAGAAGTAAAAAACGGGTGAGAAGCCTCTCGCAAGTTAAGTGCGGCTGCCGGAGCATCATGACCACCTTTTAAGATTCGGTAGCCCCAAGCTGTTGCGTCTCACTCAGAGGACCAAAATGAATCACACAGTCTAGTTCAGTGCTTGTCTCCAGGCTTATATAACAAACCTCAGCTCTTCTCTTTCACCGAGTAATAAAATGTATTTCACATTGAATAATTCAGCATGGCCGTCCCTTTTTTTATGAATTCATTTATTAAGGTGGGAAAAGAAAGGATGGTGAACTGTGCTCCAGGCGCCCAGACTGAGGAAGTTATTCATAGAGCATCCTACAAATGTTTGATAATGAACAGATCCTGTAATTCAGCTTTTATTTTAGGTCGTGCTATCCGTGTAAAGACATCTGTTAATGTTTTTCTCCTGACATTTGAATGTTAATTACGGATTTAAAACTGATTTGATGTGGCACTGATTAAATATAATGTGCAGAATTTAAAACCTGATTTTGATTAATTGGCAAAAAAAAAAGTTTGTCGCGATATTTTATGTGTCATAACGTGCAAATGCTTTTTCTGACCTACTACACCATATACAGTGATTATCCATCCATTATCTTCTGCTTTATCATCTACTCGCTGGGGGGTTCCCCATGCCCATCCAGGGGAGAACCTTTCAGGCAGTGGGCAGATACACCCAGGACAGGACGCCAATGTATCACTGGGCACACACTCACTCACACAGACACACACACAAACACGGGAGGAAACCGGAGAACCCGGAGGAACCCACCCAGATTGGGATTCAAACCGGGAATCTCTAGTGCTGAGAGGAGAACATGCTAACCACTAAGCCACCACGCCTCACGAGATAATAACTCATAATTACAAAATAATATCTAATGAGCACCACGTTGTCATGATCACGAGATAATGATTTGTGATCATGAGATAATAACTTGTACACAAAATTATAACTTGTAAGCATGACATAATATCTTGTGAGAACTACTTATGTCATGCTCATGACATATTAATAACATTTTTTTTTTTACTCGTGTCCCTTTAGGAGCTCGGTAATTTAGTACTTTCACCGCACTAAAAGACTTTTAAAGGGGGGGTTTGATCCCCCCCCTTTGGGGATACAGCAGTCTAGACTCTGCATGTCCTTCCTGTGCATGGTTGTGCAGAAATTCACATGTCTGTATTTTCAGTGTTAAAGTACATTTTAAAACTATTCTTTGTTCTACATTCAGCATTACAAAGGTTGATTTTAAATCATATACAGAGAGAAATGTACTACTGCACAATGGACACATTACAAGAGCCTTCATTATAAAAGCGTTTATGTTTAGTTTGTGATATTTAGTCTTTAATTGCATCTTCAATTTTAAGGTTTCGTTGTTCCTAAAAATCCTTCCCATGACCATGCAGCCAGCTCACAATAAGACTCATAATCCTGCAAGAGAAAATGTTTTGTTAAGATGTTGCCGTTGAATGTGCCACAGGGAATAATGCATTTGTGGATCCTCCAGTATCTAAGTACTTTTTTCATTTGAGGTTTAAAATGACTAAAGAGATGAATCCAATCAAGTCTGTACTCAGTCCTCTTTAGCAATTCTTCATTACAATCACAATGGGTCACAAGCCTTACTCATGAACCCCAGGTGCAATGAGGTTTAATCCCTGCACAGGGTGTTAATTAATCATTGTGCATCGTAAATTCACACATCCGTTTATTAAGCCACCAACTGGCTCGTTTTTCAAATGTAGAGAGAAACACGTTGCTTCAAGAAATCAGACATAATTGTGAATATATAAGTCCGGTCAGATTTGCAGATGCTTTTTATGGCTTGACTGTAATGAATGATGATGCTTGCATTATTACAATCAATAATGAGTGATTGTATTAAATTCATTATTTGGACAGAATCTGACGTTAGAACATGAAAAAATGACTATTCAATTCACGTTGCCCCCAATTTATAATGAAAAAGATACAAAACATTGCATGTAATGGCTTGTTTATGAGAACTGTACAATAGTGCAGCCTGTTTTTACTGGAAATAATCCAGTTAATTAAGTTTCACAATGTTTATGTTAATCTTTTCTAATTAATTAATTATATTTCAAAATGATATTGAAATAAAACTGCTGGTAAATGAGCTGAAATGACTGCAGAGTAAACTTCATTCTGATGACTCACCAGAACATGATTCCCCTTAACTGGTGAAAGAACATTAGTGGTTACCATGGTAAGTCTGCGTCTGGCCTTCAGGACAATCTCTGGATCTGCACCTCCTACCTAAACTCAGTTTTTCAAAGATACACCCTGAATCCTTTACATCTAGTGAGGAATGTTGCCTGGAGATTCAACCTCACTGTGGCACCATGAAGTTCTCACTTCATATCATTCACAGCAATCTTCCCAAGTTGTCTGTAATGCTGACAATGCTCAACATTTTCAAGAAACTCAAAACACACACACACACACACACACGCACACACACACACACACACACACACACACACACATATATATATATAAAGTTTTAAATAATAAAATAAGGTGGGGTAAATCTAGACGTGAATCCAGATTAAATAAGGTTTGATAATACTACAGTGTAACTGGTTCCTCTTTAACGACTGACTTGTGTTTTTTTACTCACTTGTAAGTTGATTTGGTTGAAAGCATCTGCTAAATAACAAAATTTAAATAATCTGATTTTGCTCTGATTTTATTGATTAGAAAACCCTTTCTTGATGTCCTGTGCATGTCATTAAGTGTATTGTTCCTCAATAATTAAAAAAAATATTTTATTTTACAAAGTTCTGTTTTGGTGATTAATTGTGATTTTTTTTGTGTGTGTCTGTTTGTTTGGTCTAAATTGTTTTCTGAGGGACTCATTTCTTTTCTTCGACCAAAACTTTCATGTTGATTTTGGTTAATTGATTTTTTAGGGTGTTCAGATTTTAAGGCTTGGTTAAGTGAAAACCTATTAAAAAGAATCTCTGGTTGTTGGAAGTGAAATGTTTATTATGTTGGCTATGATTAAGTCATAGTGCTGCTGATTGTTTTTTCTTTACATGGGTATATTGATATTTAAGCAGTGTGTCATGTCGACTCAGGTCTGGATTAGCCAACTTGCTATGTTTGAGCTATAAGCTAAACAATATTACAGTTTCTAACATTACTGTGGGGATTGCATTTCTGGAAATAAGCTGGAAATTACTTCCTATGGCATGAATTATAAATGGCAGTCGTCCAGCGATCGTCTCATAACTTTACACAGAAACCAGAGACCAATCCAAACCAGGGTAAGTCAACACAAGAGATATGAAACTCGAGATGTCCTGGCTTCACCAACAAGTGTGAGAGAATGTGTGAGTGAATATGTGGATCTAAACACATATGCATGTTGAGAGGATAACAGTGTCCCTAATACCCAATAACAATCCTCAGCCTAAACTAGCTTAGCCACAGAGAAAGTGGATGTCGAAGAAGGATATTAACTGTAATTTTATTGAAGCAGACAGGAGGATTCATATTTAACTTGCATGATACGCTTCTCATTCATTATTACAAGGATAAGCATGCTGGGACCTCGGCCAAAGCACTGGTTCTCATGGCTAGCTTACAACTTAAAATGTACCGTGAAGCCTTATGAGAGATTTCTCACGTGCCACTGGCTCTCAGCCATTTTCATATGCTTCTAGAGTCACTGCATTCTTAATTATGGCTTTAACTAGACCCCGGTGGAGTGAATTGCTTTGTGAGGCTCTCTTTGTGTCAGCTTTAATCTGTCCCCTAACTGTTTAACTGGACTATTTGCATTGCATTCACATCAGTGGTGGCAAAATAAAATTCCTCCTGTTTATGAAGTCTTAATGTGATACCCGATGGACTGCAATAATGGATTCAACGTTTTACCTGTCACCGCCAGTTGCTTGTCTTTTCCACACCATCAAATCGGCAGCAGGCATTATTGAGCATGTCCAAACACTGTCTAAGTTCATCTATCATTTTACATTTTTGTGAATTTCAAAACATAATTTTGAAATGATTAACTTAATGCATCTCTAGCGGTGGTGCAATGGTTAGCGCCTCGGCCCCAGAGCAAAAAATTCCCTGGTTCGATTCCCATTTCGGCAGAACAAATGTCATTTTTGTGTGGAGTCTGCATGTTTTCCCTTTACCTGAGTGGGTTTACTTTGTACCTCCCACATTTCAAAGACATGCCGATGGGTAAACCGATGGGAAACTGTAGTTTGTAGCTGTTTCTGTCAGGAAAAAGCCATTAAAGCTGTCCTGAGGTTAAACTCTGAAATAAACTGAATTAAAATCTGTTGCAATCTGACCATAGATGGAAAAGCCACCTTAAAATCAAGAAATACATATTGTTCATAGGATCATTGTTGTGCCATGTGAGATACGTGGGTCTCTGATATTGGTGCCAGAATATTATTATTTATTTATTTATTTATTTATTTTTTTTGGGGGGGGGGGGGGGGGGGGGGGGGGCTAGAATGTAAGGAAAATATCCATGAAACAATAATTCCATTACGTACCATACCTCCTGTGTCATACAATACATGGTTTAAACCAATGATAGCAAGCCACAACATAATACATATATTATTCATCAGTTAAAGTCACCTGTTGGTCTTTGTTTTCGACCTCTTTGCTGTTTTGCTACCTAAAATACATCAAAAGATTCATCTGTGTGTTTTAGGAGCCCCGACAGGAAGTCATCTGGCGGATGATATGAGCCACTGGCAACTGCACGCACACTACTACCCTCCCCTCCTTCGCTCAGCCACAGTGCGCAAGTTTATGGTAGGATATGAGATGCTGGCACTGGAGCAGCGTGACCTCACACCCGAACAGGTCAGGCCTCTTTGTTTATTCAGCTTTATTCTGCTATGTTTAACACTGTGGTTTTCAACCTTTTTGTGTCCATGTAGCTCGCTCCTCTTTTTAGTGCGCCTAATGAACTTTAAACGATGATGCCAATATCACACAATGAACCTACAGTCTGGTTTTAAAACCCCTCCTTAAATGACTTTTTTTAGTGTCAGTATGTTAATACATCCTCTACAGGGGACATCTATAAATTTGTAGGGTTTTTTTCTGTAAATTCGAAATATTTTTGTTCCATATTGAACTTAATAATTAGGAAATTAATGAATAAAAATAGTTTTGTCATATGAAAAAGATGTTTTAAGTTGTTTTCACACGCGACAATCCGTAAAAGATGAATCTAAATATGGGTAGATTCATGCTGTATAAGTCAGTTTATTAGTAATAATCAATATAATAATAATTAAATTTGTAGTTAAACAGGAAATCCAAAAGCATACATAAAATACATTTATTTGTATTAATATTTGTGTTTGATGATAATGTGTCTAAGTTGCACAAATAATATATTTTATATATATTATATATTATATATATCAAATATATATAATATATTTTAAACAAAATCTTTATTATTATTCTTATAATTCACAGTATCAGTACAATTATTTACTTTATTTGCAGTATGTAAGCATTAGTAGTATATGCTTTATTATTATTTGTGTGGGTAAGAAGTCAACACTAGAACCATTTTATTTAGGGAGAACATCTATCTTAAAATATTTTAAATATTTTACATTATATTGTTGTCTGTTCTTCTGTAGCTTACACGCGTTTCAACATGCCTTTTTAATATTTACTTTTGCTCTGTATTTAAGCTTAACAAATAAAAGCAGTGGGCACATATTAAGGCAATAAATAATTAGTAATGTAAGGTAAATATCCCATGTGAGATATCCCTTGCTGCATATTTCCTCTAACTATAATTTTAAAATACAGTTTAGACAGTGAAAATTGTACGCGGGGAGCACTTTGACATATTTTATAGTCGTCTTTTGCCTTGAAGGCAGCAATTAGATTCAATTTTAGATCCGCAGTCAGCTGCTTAGAGAAACCCATGGTTGTTTAGTGTTGACACAAGGGTCGAAATTTACGACACTCTGGAATAGTCATCTGGCAGCATTTCCTCGTGAGAAATCAGATCTGTTTAACGAGTCCTCACTTGTCAAATATCTGTGAAGCTAGCAAACATTTGCTTATTCCATGACTGTATTTTGACTACAATTGGTTCATATATTGTGTTATTTATTAACAGTTGCAGTGCATTATTTTTATTAAAACTTACTTGTGTTTTGTTTATTTTCTTTAATCTATTAAAAAGTTGCACATAAAAAAGCAGCAAAACTATTATAGTAATAGTAATCAAAAATGTAATGGACACCATATTTAAATGATGTACATAAAGCTCCCCAAATTGGATCTAATGAAATGAACCTTTGCTAATCTCTCTCTGGTCAGTATAGACAGAATGAGAGGACTGATTGACAGTGGCCAGACCTTTAAACTGTACCTGCTGGAGATCCCTTTGGTTTATTATGCCCAATCATCTGGCACTTGTCCTGGCAGTCTGACAGCTACTGTCAGCTAAATGCCATGCTAAATGACTCTTGCCTACGAAAAGAGAGGGAAGGCTTACATGTGAATCCTCCGTCATCTCTTCGTCTCTTTTCTCAACGACACCTATTGTTCCAGTTGGTTTGTTCTGAACAAGGCCGGGGGCATAATGAGCATCTCCTGACTGATCTCAATCTGGGACATGTTGATTGATATCTTGATTGAATTAGGCAGGTCTTTCGGGTTGCTGTCAGAGCTGCAGAGTCTGGCTGTGACACTGGATTAGTAAAGCATAGATTGACCTTCTGTTTTATTCCTGAGCCACTTAAACAATGTTACACCAACCAGGCAATGTTTTAACTCCACCTTAACATAATAAACCAGCTAACAAGCCTTTGTTTTACACGTGTGTGTGTGTGTGTGTGTGTATATATATATATATACACACACACACACACACACACACACACATTGCTACATTAGGTATTACAGCATTGCAATGTGGTGATAAAATCATGAGACTGAAACTTGATTATAAGGTAGGATGGGGGGTGTACAACAACCAAAGCCGACCTGAACCATCTGCTGGTTTATGGTAATCCATCTTGCCAACTGGCATTGGGGAAAAAATCCTAAAGTTATGTAGTTCTGAGGGAGCCTTTTTTGTAAGTCATTCCTTTTGAAACGAGTCCCTAAATTGGTTTGTCACCAACTCAAGTGCAATTCTTCAAACCATATATCTATTTAAATACATTTATACCAATCACCTGTCCAACTTCCAACATATTTAACAAATGCACCATTTATCTTTATTCCTCATTCCTGATAGAGTGCCTTCAGCCCTTTACACCTATGCACTTCCATTTGCCATCTTCATCACATCGGTCTTTCATCCCTGCACCTCCACATCAGTTCTGCAAACCACACCGTGAAACGATGTAAAGCCGAATTCACAGAGAGTTCTGTAGTCAGTGGTATAATTCCCCCCCCCCCCTAGTCGTATACCTTCTTACACTCTGGTTAAAGAAATTCCACGATAAACCACTGTGATGAGTTCTCATGTGCAAATACCTGAATGTCAGGCATCATGGGAGTAGCTAAATGCAATGCAGCAGACTCCTTTTTATCTTTTAGTGCAGCAATTTCCTGATTGAATGATTTCAATTCTCAATGTGGAGGCTCACCTCTATGGTGATTTAATGTGCTGTAACATTTATTATGGCTTAGTGAATGCTCCCGGCCTGTGGAGAGGCCGGCTGTAGATTTGCGTGGGCTTATGAGACTGACCTCCGTTAACTGTAGTGCTTGCCGTTACGATATTGTGCCAGAGCAGTGGGTGGCATAAAAATAAAGCAGTGTGATACTGTGAAGAAATTGGATCAGGAAATGACAGGGGCACTAGGGTATTTAATCGTTCTTCCTGAGAGAGCGACAAGAGACTGTAACTCCCCCACTTAGACATCAAAGGGCAGCCTCGCTTGTTTCCTGGATGAGCTTGGCGTGAATGCCATGTAGACAGTCCCATCCTTGGGCACTGTGCATGGCTGCATGTGCGATGTAGAGCCGTTGCCATGTCTACTGACTTTATTGTGTTTCTTGCTTGCTCTGAACAATATCCTTAGGGAAAAGAGGAAGTTGAATGTTTTCTTCACTTTACACCAGAGCAGTTTTTCCACCGGACATTCCACTGGAGATGTTTGTAACCCTGGTGTTTTAAGGCATGGCGTGTTAAAAGCGGTGTGGCACAACTGATTGGCTGACTGTATGTCCACAGGCAGCTGAGAGATTACGGGCACTCTCTGAAGAACATTACAAGACCAAAGTGAAAGACGGACCTGTAGATTCAGATCGAGGTGAAGTAAATCAAAAGTGATAAAATGAGAAACTTGAAATAGAAATGATATTAATTATAAATATCAATTATTTCCTAGACACATGGTGTAACATAACATCCTTTCTTTACTTCTGTGACACAAATCATGTATTTGTATGTTATCAGTGTATAACTTTGTATAAATACTACATATTCTCTGCATATTCAAACAGTATCCATTGTTTACTTCACTAACAATTGCAGTTCATACACTAACAAGCTTCATTATTAACATTAGATTACATTACATTACATCATGCTTTATCCAAAGCAACTTACAAGTATCCCAACTTGGTTAGAACATAAGATTAAATGTGATACAGCACCTGTTTTCAGATTCAATTAATAACAAGAAGGAATACTATTTCTTGGTTAAGTACTTTCTAGTTCCAACAGGCCCTGTGTTTATCCACTGTCTAGTTCCTGCTAATGAAAAACTCCGTAATGACAATGTTTCCACCGCTGTGTTTCATGCCAGCTATGGTTTGTTTCCATTGGTGTGCTTTCAGTGGTGTATTTGCATTTTTGTTTGATAGGTTTTGACTTTAAAAACTTTTGGAGATTTCCAATTCCACAGGGCCGCCAGAAACAGATAAAACCAAGACCAGTCTTACATCCCATAGAAAATCTAAAGATTTTAACCCCTTCCACACAGCGAACCCGGTGCCAGGTCTGGCAGAGCAGTGCTTTACAAAACTGCCTGAATTAGTTAATAAAATACTGTAATCTCAAATTTTATTTTAGGTTTCTAAAACATAACTGTGCTACCAAAACAAATCTCTAAATGTATCTTCTCGAAATGATATTTGTTTAAATCTACTTTTAAATAGAGAAGTTCATTGCCAGTCAACACCAATTAAGACTAAATTTTAACAATTCTTTAAGAAAGTATAATTGAATATTTGCCTGTTTATTCTTGCAAATATGTTAAAATAAAAGAATGTTTTTTAATTGTTTAGGAAATATTTATAATAGAAACAGTTGTACTGTACTATATGTTTATAGCTGGTTGCAATAGATCAATATTAAACATATAGTGCTAATAAAGCTTATTGATTTTATATTACTTTTAAATAGCTCAATACCACTAGTCAACCAGTTAAAATGTAACAGAATATTTACTTAGTAACAGAAAATGTTATGTGGCAAAAGAAAAAAAAAAGTGCATGACAAGTATTGTTGATTTTCTTTAAGCTGCAGTAACTTGAGTGCATTTGCTTTGGCACTGTATCAACTGCATTAAGTCTCCTCCACCACAATGCGATACCTTTCAAAAAGTCAAAATGGATACTTTGTCTTTTTCTGTTACTCTGACTGGTGATTTTGTTATGTTTAGACGTAAAAACAATATTTTTTCTCAATAGTTCTCCCACAAAGTTCCTAACTCAATTCCAGTAAGTCTCCTTATTTGCTGGGTGTAGTTCAATCATTCAACTTTCTGAAACACAGAAACATTTCCATGACCAGGGGATACATCTCTGACATGATTATGGGAAAAAAAGATTAAAGGCTACATACTGCATCAGTTAGTGTTAAAAGAGTTGTTGCCAGCTAAAACATATTAATTGCAATGGTAATTATCTAATCAACAGCATTAAACTATTTGCTTGTTTTAATCTAATTGTTGTTTTATTTGGCCAGGCAGTGTATATTTTTATATCTAATGTATAAATGATCCATTTCTGTAACCACTGACAATATAAACTACTGAATTCTTGTTAAAAACTTTAGTGTTTAATATTTTTCATCATCATCATCAAATCACCAGTAATCTTTTCAAATATCTGTTATGTGATTGTGTGCTCTGAACACATTTGTTCCCAATAAATCATAATCATCTACTTTGTTATTATCTGCCACATATTAAGGACCAGGCTCATTGTGAGTGATTAAGATACAAAAATTAATCAGGTAGTGTAATTCTGTGCTGAAACTGATTCAACCCTTTCATGCAGTATGTATGTGAAGGCTTTAGACTCATTTATAGAAGGTTTTATTTTCACAGTGCTATAACAGAAATAACCACTGTGTCTTCTGTGTAACATTTATTTGATTTGGATGCGAGCTTGGTCTTACACTACCGCTTTGGGAGCTGAGATGTTTTGCTCTCAAGCCAATTAAAAGAGACACGGCAGACGGTCTCGTGCCTTCTCCAGGTGCTCTTTTGCTTTCTTTGACCACAAGGAGCTCTGTGAGTGTGAGTGGGCCAAAGCCTGTCCATCTGTTCGGCTGGTAAAAGTTCAAATCCAAACTTTAATTTTCATTAAGAAAACGAGTTTTCTAATTTCTTGTAGTCACAATAAACTCTTTTTTTTCTCAGTTTTAATCCTCAAATAGTTGTATTGTTACTTCTGATGCATCATGTAGTTTCATCATTACCACCATGCTATGCTTTATGTAATGATCATTTGGAGTAAATCTGTATTCATGTAGATTCAGTTTACATGTAAATGACTTTGTGTTTGCATTACAAAAACTGTTTATATATTTTTAAAAATGCATTTTACAAAATATGTGTTTCTTTTGTTTATTTCACTTTTTTAAATTAAATGTGCATAATGTTTCCAATGTTCATTTTGCCCAATGTGATTGCATTTTTATTTATGAAAAATTAAACATGAATCACCTTGTTGTGTCAAACAGAATATTTCACAAAAAAATATTGCAAGGTTTAAGAATCTACCATTCACCATACATACTATTATTAAAAGACTCAGAATCTGGAGAAATCACAGTTTGTCAAACACAAAGCCACCAGAAATTCAGGATCAGGATCGGTCATGATGCAGTGTCACTGGAGCAGAGTAGGATTAAAAGACTTGTTCAAGGCCAGACAAGTGCAGAATTCTAACTCTAGTGCTTTAACCACTCTCTACAATACAGGATACAGGTAAATTAATCAATATGTAAATAATAAAATATCTTTTTTGATTATTTTTACATTTCTACGACATAAAACGACAGGTATTGATCATGCTTTACTGTAAATGAACTCTATAACCAGTTTGTCATGTAATATTATTTACCTTTACTCTATTAGAAGGTCCTACAGAGAGCAGAACAGTTTTTGCTCAGTTAAAGAAACACTTGTGCCTGCCTTATGAATGCGCTCAAGTACAGCGATGTATGCAGAGAACAAAGGACATCAGGAGATAACGTTATCTTTGGGTCAAGGTGGTAATTTGTCTTCGACTGCATATTGGGTCCTTGTCCTGTCATCAGCTAGTTGAACATTTTCCCCTGGGAGCATTGTTGCTCATTCTTGCTTCTTACTCTCCCCATCCTTCATGTGAAACTTCTCCAAACTCTCCACTTTTCTCATTAAAAGTGGCATGTTATGGATTGCGCCCTGTTTCGAGGTGGAGTATCAATTCTGATCGATCATTCCGATTTTTCCGAGAGCTTCTATGCCGCATCACAGCGCCTTCTAAGCGCTCGCAGCACCTCATCCATCTCGGCAGCAATTTATAGGTCACGAGTGCCATTACCATCCAGACCTCTGTGTAATCCATAAGGAGATGTGTTTATTAAAAAGTATGCTCGTGGATCAGTCTCGGAAGTGTCCTTTTGCCAACAAGGACTTATGGTAATAGTACAGATCCATTTAACTCCAGAGCACATCCGTATTCAGTATTATGTTCTAAGCTTGTATATGATGACTGTATTACCAGCCTGTTGTGGAACCCTGCCTGTCATATGTGCACTGCTTATCAGCACTTTGTGTTCCATAAATCCTTTAAAATGAGATTGGAGTATCATTAGGCAGAAGCAGGAATCATTATGAGGATGCCCATTAATACTGAGATTATTTCTGACAATAACTGTGCAAAATATGAAAAAATATGTAGTGTGTTAATGAAATGAAATAATTCATATTAGGGCTATTCATTTTTTATTTCATGCTATTTTTTTTTTATTTATTTCTTTGAATCTAAAATTCCTTACACTAATTTTCAAATGTTCAGATTATATGCTACCTGAACCATGCTTCATGTTTTTGGCTCTAGCTTTTGGTGTTTTTTTCAGCTTCCCCGTGGAGAATACAGCTGTCCCAGACAGTAAGTGCCATTGCTTATCTTCTTTACTCATGGTGCCTGGTTGCAAAATCCAAGTTCTTATTGTCAGATGTTATTTTTAGTACGTCAAAGTTACATAGCTCGTCCAAATTTTGTTTCATATTTATTATGTCAGCACTGACTGTTCCACACGAGGCAAGGAGAGATGAGGACGATGTGTACTACTGAAGGTGATGGGGATGGGGATGGGGGGGGAGGGGGCCGAACAGCTTTCCATTTCTCGCCTCATTTGCAGCAAGTTTGTACAGGTGGAGGCTACACATACACTTTGCGCCGTACACGCAGTTGGGTTTGTTCACTGTTCAGGCATCTGCTTGCCAAAGTGCAGTTAGCAATGTGAATTTTCAAGGACACTGACACACTGAAATCCAGGATCACTTCTTGGTTCTGTTCGAATTTCTGCGTGTGTGCTCATGCAAACATACAAACAAGAACAAGAAAACACATTATGCGTGTAACTTGTTGTGCATCATATATCATATTCCCATGTTCTCCATAAAGCTGCAGCACATCCGTCACGTTTATTTATTTATTTTTTTTTTTTAACATCCAGCTAGCCATGCGGCGGGAACCCGTGTGTAAATTTGATCCTGCCTTCAGGATCATTCTGCCTTCACTGGAAAAATATTTCTATTATAATGTGTCAAATTGCGTCATACTTCCACATACGTGCGCACACACACACACACACACACACACTAACATGGGAAATGAAAACTACAAATGCTTGCCAGCATTTTCTTTCTCCATCTGACAGATGTCCTCAGAACAGGTGACTGTGGTTAGATAGACATAATCTCTTTAACCGAGTGCTGGGCAGAGGTCATAAGTTCTCTGAGAGAAAACATGTGGTACTGTATGGACAGCTAATATAATTATGCCAATAATAATTATAATTAATTTAAACAGTAGATGTCTTTTCTAGAGATGTTTGAGCACAATAAGATCTGGGGTAACATCCTGTGTGTGAATGAGAGAGAGAGGTTAGTGGAAAGTGTTATCTTCAAAGAGTTTAGGTGAAGAAAGTGGATGAGTTTAAATTCTACAGGTTAAATGTACACAGTAATGAAGGATGTCGCAGAAATGATGAAGAGTGTGTCAGCAGGGTAGAATGAATGGTGTAGAGTTGTAGGATTGATCTGGAATAGACGAGTATCTGCCAAAGTAAAGTTAACAGTACAATAGTGATGCCTTTGTTGTTTGGGATTTGAACCTGTAATTTTTAGATTGCTAGCCCAACCCCTAACCACTAAGCTACCTTGATTATCATGAAATTTGTCACCCGGCAAGTGACCAGTCATTTATTATCTTCCGTTTTATCCTATGTTCGTAGGATGTTCATCTAGGACAGAACGTTTCAGGCGCTGGGCAGATACAAAAGTCTATCGCTGGGCACACTCACACAAACACACAGGGCAATTTAGAGCATTTAATTTAACTTGAATCCATTGAAACCAATGCGGACATGTATACAAAAAGTCCAATTTAGGACAACATGGAAACTCTACTCAGATTGAGATTCATTACATTTGGTCATTTAGCAGACGCTTTTATCCAAAGCGACTTACAAGGTGAGAACAGGGTTCATCACAACATCCCTGGAGCAATGAGGGTTAAGGGCCTTGCTCAATGACCCACATTGGTAACTTTAGTGGACCTGGGATTTGAACCCCCAACCTTCAGATTGATAGCCCAACAACCTAACCACTGAGCTACCGAGCCCAAATCTGGATCCCCAGCTCTGAGAGGCAAACATGCGAACCGTGCCACCCAACAAGTGACCAATAACATGTTAATTAACACTTACACCGTTTAAAAGAAAAGTCATCACAAGCCCGGGTTGAGACGGAGCTAGAGCATGATAAAATGTACAAGCAAAAAAAAGTCCAATTAAGGATTTTTTTATTGATAATGGTCACCAATTCGCATTGCATTCAAGATCGGATTGTTGATTTTAATAGACACCTGCTGGGAAACTAGTACCCCGCCCCCGATTCCTGAGCATTCGGTCAGTGGACATGATTTTAGTAATCAAAGACTTACATTGGATGGTACGCTGAAATGATGCTCCACATACAGAGTACCCACCCACCCACACGCTTTCTTTTTATAGTGTCATCCCGTGCCAATTTCTCCATCTGTCGGCTCTTCTATGCCTTGTTCTTCCTCGTGCAGCTGTTTGTTTAGAGAAGGCTTAACAAGAGCTGCAGAATTCATCCCATAAAACTCAACTGTCACAAGACCCTGTGTGCTGCTTTACTAGCTCCAGCTTTTATAAGCTGAGAGGTTTCAAGCAGCAGACAGCCATCATCAATTTGGGCTTTCTGAGGGCAAATCAGGCCAGATGTTCTGCCTCAACTAACATCGACCTCTGCTTATCTTTCATCAGCTCTCGTTTCATAGATCAGTGCATGACATGAGATTCTGTTGATATCATAAATAAAACAGTACGATCACTGACCTGAAAAGCAACAGCATTTACCTGAAAGGAACCGTTTCCCTTTTACCAGCTGATTAACTCCATGTGGCGAGGCTTTAAACCAGCCACATAAATACAAATACTTACAACTGTAAGAGTAAAGCTTGTTCCTAATATGGATACTTTTCCAAATGAAGACATGCTTAAAACTCACTAGCGGACTACAGGTTTTTTTTTTTTTATATTTAATTAATTTAATATTTCAGATTTTTGGATGTTTCTCATAATGAAACTTGCTCATGCTGTGTATGATAAATGGTGTGCTTAAAGGCTAGATTTTGTCAAGATAGCTCAGTGGTTAGGGTGTTGGGTTGACAATCTGAAGGTTGGGGGTTCAAATCCCAGGTCCACTGAAGTTACCAATGTGGGTCCTTGAGCAAGACCCTTAACCCTCATTGCTCCAGGGATGTTGTGATTAACCCTGTGCTCACCTTGCAAGTCGCTTTGGATAAAAGCGTCGGCTAAATGACCAAATGTAACTGTTGCAAATAATCTTACTGTAGTTCAACACTAATAAAACAGCCTAATAATAGTTCTACACTTGGGAATATCTCTTTGTTTTCAAACCTATTGTCTATTTTATCAATTAAGTCTGCTTCATAGAATAACCTTTGTGTTTTACAATAATTCAACTGCAGTCCGTCTATTTTTCCATTTTTGGAGATATTTTTGACCCCTTTCTTTAGGTTTTTTTTATGTTTTCTTTATGTTTAGTACTTCCACAAAGCAGGTATTATTTGGGTGGTAGATGATTGTCAGTTCTGCAGTGTTAATAGCGGGCAGTCATAAGCTTGTGGTTAAGGAACCAGCCTTGCAACCTCAAGGTCCCAGATATGTTTTGCAGTCCCACCAAGCTTAATGGCTGAAGTGCCCTTGGACAAGGCACCTCACCATTAATGCATGTTCTACATTTTCAGCACAACACAACAGAGTAAAACACAGAGAAACAGATTAATAGAACAGAACTGCTAAAATAGAAAATTGATTTTGAAACAAGGAGCAGTATCTAATAAATTGTTCTGTTAATGTATATAGCCAACCATTTTAAGAATTATATATCCAGAAATAAAATTTTAATATATTGTTTAATGATTGATACTGTGAGTATTACACTATTGCTTTTTGTTAGGTGTTAACAACTTTTGCCTATAAAGTGGATGATTATAATATGACTAGCCACTTCTCAGCCCGTTATGAGTGTTATAAAAAGAAAAATCTTGACTTTTGTGCTAGTACATTTTATCATGCTCTAACCCTTTCTCTGGCCAGCTTATAATGACGTTTGCTGTGAACGGTATAAATGTGAATTTACGTGTAATTGGTTTGGTGGTCATAAAGAGTATATTAACTTCTGTTAAGTCCCAAAGTGTATGCACATCAAATTTTGTATCATCAAATCAACAGTGTGAATTTGTATCGACAGACATACAAACTTTCTCATTTATATTTATGTTTATTTAAGTTATGAATAAAAAAAGGAGAGACAGAAATATTTATTTTGTGGTACCATGGCTATGGTTTGAACATATAATCTTTTATTAGTAAACATTTATTTGTTACTGTAATTTGATACAGTATATCAAGGCAGAGTCACTTGGCATTTTTAAGAAACTGAAGACGCATTTTTTTAACAAAAACCTGTTGTAGAAAAAAAAGGGGGGGGTGCAGGATCAGATAACGATCAGGTTTGATAAATCTACAGTATAGCTGACTTTCTCTATAACTACTGACTTGTGGTGCTCATTTGTAAGTCGCTTTGGATAAAAGCATCTGCTAAATCACTAATGTAAATATAAATATCTGGACTTCTGGTGCAGTCTGTCAGACTCAATGTAGATGGTGTATAAAGAGTCGCTGAGTGACCTAACCATACCAACCGATTACGTTCCCACAAACCATTATATGTAGGGAGAGTGGACTGTGCCAATGACTATACCGATATTCTTGGATTACTTTAAATTAATAACTATTCTGTGCTCATTGCGGCCTCATGGAAAAGCAATCTGAATGTGTCCCAAGCTCCCAGCATACATTTGTTATGAGTGAAATGTCTAGAGATAAATACACTGACTAAGCATCAAAGCATGCATGATGTCCTTCCTATAAGGGATTTTTGCTATAACATCGCAGATTATTGCAGATGATTGCACATTTTCTCTGATCATTAGAGTAACTATCACCTGATTAATTAAATACTGTGTGTGTGAGTTGAATCAGTGCCACTAAACACCTTCTCACTTGAGTGGCACACATCAAGCTCTAGGGAGGCCCTAGAGTAAGGTAATACATTGTGATGAGAACGGCCCTCACCCTCATCATCTCATTCCGTTCACGAGTAGTAATGTGCTCGTGCACAGATCGATCTCATCTTCGTACTCATGCCTGACTTGGCTTTATTGTATCTGGTTGAACTACAAGTGAAGTAAGGCACAGGGTATCAACAAATCTGCACAATTTCTCCACACAGGAAAGATGCATGTGATTTAAAGTGTTATATAGAGGGTAATTGTATGATTTCAGTTATGGTTAAATGGCTTTTAACTAACGCCTGCCTTAAGAACAATGCTTTAACATGCTTCATGATCATGTGACCAGTTTTAGGTGGTTTTAAGATTTTTTTTTTTTTTTTTACAAAAGTGTCAGGTTCTAATTTTATTGTTCCAGTACAAGTAATTTATTTATAGAGCACTTCTTACAGCGTTAAAAGCCTTTTAATCCCTAAAGAGCAAGCCGAAGCGACAGTGGCAAGAAAAAACTTTTTGGTTTTTACTGGTGTTTAACTGGTTTTCAAAACTAATGACTTTTTAATCTCTCATTTGTAAGTCGCTTTGGATAAAAGGCTAAATGACTAAAATAATCAGAGCCTCTAAGGCATACTTGGTTGACTCAAGGTTCAGACATTCCTCCTTTAGGTTGATGGTTTAACACATAGACCACTAAGATACCACTTTATATATAGCATATTGCAATGTTACATTATTATTATAGAGGGCAGATTAAGTTTAAGGTACTAAAAATTGCCCAGTGGACAGTGAACACTAGGATGTTCAATTAGGCCATATAGCTTTAGAAATGAATACACACAGAAACACACACACAAACACATATTAGCCAAATAGATACTGTATATTACAAGTCATGGCTGAACTGGTAAAACACAAAGACCTGCTTGATTTCTTGACAAACAATCCTGAAAAGCATATGGGACCATGGAGAGTTTCTCAGCGTAAACAGAATTCAGATTTTGAGCAAATGACCAGCAGCTTTGTCCTTGCTGTGTTTCAAATCATCATGCTGGACAAGTGGAAGTATTTCTGGTCCCAGAAATTACTAGAAGAGAAATGTCTCTAGTTGGTTTTTAATCATACCTCACCAAAACACGGCTTCCTTAGCTGTCTGGGAGATTAACTGCTGTATGTGCTACATGTCCCTCTTTGGTTGATCTGGGTGGGGGGCATGGTACGGACTGGTTTTGTGGCATCTGTGTTTAGCCACAGTAGTGGCCGTGATGTGTTCAAGATGGCTACCAAAGTGAGAGGTACCCTGGTGGTCTAGGTTTAATGTGGGAGACTGATCGTTGTCACATTTTGAACCACCTCCAGCACAGTTGGCTCCACAAACCACAGAAGTGTGAGGTAGGGGCATTTTTATGCCATAATGTTTCCATATGTTAAAATTACTAAATATCCTGCTTATGTGTGAAGCCTGTCCCTGTTCCAACGTCGCTCCTGTGCATCAAGGCATGGTTAAGTAAGACTGGTGTGAAAGAACTTGGCCTTCTCGTCCATCATCTTTGTCTGACCCTAATGCTCTTATGGATGAATGGGCATCCAAAGTCTTCTGAGAGTGGAAGCTGTTATAGCTTAACTTGTTAGAATAGGATGTGATGTCATAAATGCTCCTGCTGGTGTCCCAATACTTTTGAAGCATGACTAGATTTGTTCTTAATCCGCTGACGTCACCAGTTTGTTGCTTTAATTCCTTAAAGTTTAATTAACTTAAATATCCATGTTATTACATTCAGGGTTTAAGTACAGCAGTAACACTTTCTAGGAATCTGGTATCAATAATGCATTATAAGTTCATTATTAAAGCTTTATGAAGTATTTCTAATGGTTTATAACATTTGTCAGTAACCTCTGATAATGGGAATAGATGTCCATATTACAGTCATAACATGCTATAACAATATGGCATAAGGCTTTATAACACAAATTTATTATGCATTATGATATGAACTGTGGATTGTTAACTGTGGACACTCTCACTTAACACATAATGATGTCACTTAACTTAAAGTCTGCAAAGATCATTCATTCTTTTCTAAGTCATTGTGTATTGTGCAGTCTCTTTTATAAAGGTAATAAATTACAAAAGATTACCTATAAAGAGGGATTATAACATTTTAAAAAGTGTTATCATTAATAAGTCATTTTCAGGGGAGGCATTTATTAAACACAAATGTTATAAAGCTTTATTTTACAAAAAGTTAAAGAAACAGTTCAAATAAACTATTTTATAATGCATTTTAACAGATTGTGTTATAAAGCATTATGGCACGTTCTCTAAGAGTGAACATCTATTTACAGTAACAGAGGATTATGACAAGTGATATAAAGCATTTTGAATACTTTTATAGAGCTTTATGAATGTGTTTATGATGCAATACTACATTCATTGAAAGTGTTACAAATATAGGTCTTTCTGTCCAGTACGTTGCAGTTTATGCAGTAAGCACTAGAATAGGTGGCCAGCATCCCCACAACCTTAATGAAAACAAACAGACAAAAATATGAATGAAATTACATTTACATGCATCCCCTGAAACCCTCGTCAAAATAAAAAGAATTATGATGATATAACAAAGTATGCTGAACTTATTCAACTCAGTATGCACAACTTTCATTGACTTGTTTACTTTTGCTTGACTTTATCTAATAATCTGCTATCAAGGCTCGGTTGTGTGGAAGCCTGGTCTGTACAGATGGCTGCAGATCTTAGGCAAGTCTGTGTGGTATTGTACTAATTAAAATAAAGTATAGGGTATGCGCAGGAAATGTGTGTGGTGCATGCATGTGTGGTTTGTCCTTCAGCACCATAGCTTTCAGCTTTCAGAAATTTAACAGGATAACCAGCTTTATGTATAAAAACAGGAAAGATGTGAGCGGTGGAATCTAATAAATCTGATTTATTAAAAGGATATATTGGACATGTTTAATTCACGTTGACATTTAAGCACTGGTAATAATGGTTACATTGCATCTAGTTTTTTTTTTCTTTTTGTATAATTGAATGAAAATAAAGGTTTGTTTTGTATGTTTATATTTATTCATTCATTCATTCATTATCTTCCGCTTTATCCTCTATTAGGGTCACGGTGGGGTTCCCCATGCCCATCCAGGGGAGTATGTTGGGCGCTGGGCAGATACACCCAGGACTGGGCGCCAATCTATCGCTGGGCACACACTCACTCACACAGACACGCACGCATACACACTCTATATGGGGCAATTTGGGGAATTCAATTAACTTGATCCATGTTTTTGGACTGTGGGAGGAAATCGGAGAACCCGGAGGAAACCCATGCAGACACGGGAAGAACATGGAAACTCCACCCAAATGGGGATTCGAACCGGGAATCCCTAGTGCTGAGAGGTGAACGTGCTAACCACTAAGCCACCGTGCCGCCTATGTTTATATTCAGTAATGAAATCTTTTTCATGTCATGCTCCATTCTCATTGGATTCTTTTTGTTCATTAAATCCTCTTTTTCCCATTCATAAATAAATTTATGGTAAATTATTAATTGTCCTGAATTATCCTGTGTTTGTCTCATTCAAAGGTCAAAAGCACTTGCATTCAGTTATTGTGTCAACATAAACAGGTGATTCTGAAGTAGTAAATTAATCAATTTCAGAGAAGCGTATTGTCTATTCCCTTTTTTTATTCAAGCATTTGCGTGACAGTGTTTAGATTTGTTTTGTCTTTGCCCTGTGAACTGTGTAGCATTATGAAATCAATCCAGATGTAACATGTTAATAGTCGGATTGTGAATGTGGGTGGCAGGCCATTTCTGGATGAGACTCTATCAGGGAGCTCCAGTTTTTCTGTCAGTTTGGATATTTAATAGAAGCAGCGATGACACCGTTGGGGTTTAAAGCATAATGGCTTATTTTACCTTACCAAGTATAGTGTGCTAAGAGAAACCCAGCTCATGACAGCTCAGATAATAGCCTGTCACCAGTGACTTTTTATTACATTTTCAATGAAGTGTGTAACGTCAGGTTTATTATAGTAAAGAGTCATTTTTTTCATGGGTATTGGGCAACCTGTATATCATAACCTGACCATTCAAATTCATCATTTCAAATTCATTGAGAATACTAATTGTATGTAAATTGTGTGAATTGTATATATTGTGTATCAGTAAAATTCTCAAACTGGGCACCACCAAAGACACCACCACCAGCTGGGTTTTCCTGCTGCTGTCACTTCTGTGTTTTCTTTAGTGTTTTTTAGGTTTGAAAACTGTAAAACTGCTTTAAGACAATGTTTTCACATTGTTTTCACAAAGCACTTCATCAATACATACACTTAAACTAGTATAATCCTTAATAAACAATGGTTGCCATAATTACTGTATTTCTATACTTTGCATCAATGAAGATGTCTGAGACTTATCCCTTAAGTGGGTCTATATTTTCACACTAAGTTTTATAATGTGCCGAAACCTTGGGAAGAGCAGCCAGAAAGCATCAACAGCGCAGGTATTGTAATTGGCTGTCCATTTGTACAAATTAGAAAAGATATGTGAGTTCTTTGAGGCCAGCAGAGTTGTCTTACCTTTGCTTCAAATTACACATAAGAGTGAATTCTATCTGCAGAATAACATACTGGATACTAAATAAAGAAGTATATGATGAGGAGGAATCTATCACCATATGCTGAAATATTTTCATGTTGCGTTATAGGCTACAAACATTTTTTGGGGTATAATCAAAAGGCATAATGTGCAATATGTAGTGTGACATTTCAATCAAGACCAAATGAAGAAGATCTAAACTAAGGAAATGCATTTGTATTATCACCTAGTGAATAATTTTACCAACAAGGACACAACTTCTAAAACCATCAAGGGGAATCTGGTTTGTCTTTGTTTTACTGAGCATTTTATTAGGTTGCACAGAAAGCAAAGTGAGTACACATTTTATAAATAAAGTACACAGTCGCACCTGCCATTGATATTAAAAATAAGGAAGCCTCACTGACAAAACGATCGAGTTATGAAGCTGTAAATCACTTGTGCAAGTCCACAACCCCACCCCCCCCACACACACACACACACGCACACACACGCACACACAACTCACATTCACACAATCTATTTAAAAGTAAATGCTTATTAGTATGCTTTATTTCAGAGCTGAATAAATCAAGTTCTCTGTACATATACTTCAATGTCATAAATCTCTAGTATTTCTAGAGGCATATGTATTAAATCATAGAACAGTTTTGACGCCAGCTGTTCCAGCAGAGATGCATCATCAAGAAAATAAATATTTGCTTAGTAGACAGTAATATTTTATATGCATCAGTGGAGGATCATCCCTCTCCTTGTTTCTGCTGTTTCCTCCATTTCTAAGCTAGTTATCTGAAACTATTGAAATTCTATGAATGTCGTTATCTTTTTTTTTATAGCTGATTATAATTCAGATAAGTGTGATGTCATCCAAGATTTAAACTACTCCTCTAGTGGCCCTAGCCTGAAAATGTACATCTTTTATAGCTCTTAAATGGAAACTTACATCGAGCGTCAATGTCACCCGAGTCTCTAATGATTTAGTGCATGGTGGAGGACAATGCATATTAGGTGAAATAGTAAGGCAGATTAACTGATCTTTTTGATAGGGTTGATTTCAAGGTTAGACCAGCTAAATGGATCTTAAGCCCCGCTCTAAAATAGTCGTTACTCAAGGTGCTCAGTGATTGATGAGGAGTGTGACACATTAAAGATGAAAATGAGCTGAAGAAAGTCAGGTGTGCAGAATCAGGCTCGATGGGCAAAACAATGGAAGTGAAAAAAATCTTTTTATGTTGTAATATCATTTGTATCATTTTATTCAAATGAGCAGGCTACAGAATTAAAGTTTTGAAGATGGATTTAATGGAAATAAAAATGTATTTTCCTTTTTTTATTTATTTATTTAAATGGATTTAAGAAAACCCAGATTTTTGCAGAAGAACCTCATGCAATCTGTGAGAAATGGTGCTGGTGGAGTTTAGTGATATGGGCCTGTTTTGCTGCATGCGGGCCAAAATGGCTGCCAGCAGTAAACAACAAATTCTGAATTATACCAACAAATTCTGTGTCAAGACATCTGTCCTAAAATTAAATCTAAAAAGCAATTAAGTCATGCAGAAAAACAAAACCCGAAAAAATATGATGTTCCTCCAGACATGCAATACTGATCAACAGTCGCTGAAACCATTTAGCTGCAGCTGTTGTTACACATGGGGTCACTTCAGATACTACACAAATTTACTTTGAGATTTTAATGTATTTAAGACACTCACATTATAAGTTAATTTATCTATAATTTATTTTAACAGTAGTACATTGTCTGAAAGCAGCTTTACAGGGTTTCAAGCCTGAACCCCCAAAGAGCCAAGTATTATTATAATTATTAAATTATTAAAACCAGGGTCATCCACTACTGCATATGGAGCATAGACGCTGAAATATACAGCCGTTTCTTGCAATATCACAGATCACTTTTTGCAGATTCATAGTATCACAAGTTTTTTTTACATTTTTTAATACATGTCTAATACTGTATCAGAGTTTATGCTATATTTCAGGATTTTGCTCTATATATGTTGTTGAAATGCCATAGGTTTTAAAAGTGTAGAAAGTGTTTAAGAAGATATGAAATGTGTGGGAAAAGTTAATAAAATAAATCGATTCAAAATAAACACTTACTCAGAAATGAGCTACTGCCTTTAAATCTACATCTAGAAGGAGGAGCATATATAGTTCATTTACTTATTGAGTATTTTTTGCAATTGTTTCTGATTATGGCAGACCTGGTCCTTTAGAAACTCTCATTTGCTCTGCCATAAATAAAATTAAGATGATTTAAACGGTCATGGAGCCAAACACACTTACTATTGCCGGGTGTTGCTTGGCAGGGTAACAGGCAGGAGAGGAGACATGAGGTTGTCTAATCACTCAAGTGGAGGACACAGTTTGGTGAACCATTTGATGAAATGCCACCTGAGACCAGTAGTGAGCGTGATGTGACAGACATTGCGTGCCCAGTAAAGTAATGCCATCATGAGAGCAGGGCCGGGATGCCAGGTTGCAAATTTACTATTGATAATGTTTTGCACTCCTCACCTTGTGAATTTAGAGTGCAACGCCAGACTGTTCTGCATTTGTAGAAAAAGAGAGGATGAGTTTGTTTAGCAACAGACTGACTGGCATTGAAAGTAAAAACAAATGAAATAAATAAATGTGTTGATTTATGTATTATATATGTAATGTCTTTATTGTGGGCGGCATGGTGGCTTAGTGGTTAGCACGTTCGCCTCTCAGCACAATGGATTCCTGGTTCGAATCCCCATCTGGGTGGAGTTTCCATGTTCTCCACGTGTCCGCGTGGGTTTCCTCCGGGTTCTCCGGTTTCCTCCCACAGTCCAAAAATATGGATCAAGTCAATTAAATTCTCCAAAAATTGCCCCATATAGAGTGTGTCTGTGTGAGTGAGTGTGTGCCCAGCGCCTGAAACATTCTCCCCTGGATGGGCATGGGGAACCAGCCCGCGACCCTAATAGAGGATAAAGCAGAAGATAATGGATGGATGGATGGATGTCTTTATGTTTGTATTTGCTTCTGTGCTAAAACGTGTTTTTTTTTCAGGCCCTGAACCTGTGCTTATTAAAGCATAGTCGGAGAGTGGGTTGTTTTTTCCTACATTCTCCTAATGTATCACATTATGCCTATTTCTAACGATAGCGCCGCTGTGTCGGCTGCCGTCGTGACTTCTCCTCGTGGTTGTGCAAAAATTACACTGTGTTTAACTATGCATGTGATAAATAAACTTGACCTTGACCTTGATTTCTTTTTTAATATTGACACAGTTGTGACTCAGAAGGGAGTAACAATATAAAGGTGTATCAGGTGTAACAATATAAAACAACCTTACTAACCAGTGATCAGAGGTGGCTAGGAAAGTAGCACAGAAGAGACTAAAGTAGAACAGAAACACAGAAAAGCCCCAGGTATGATGTTACCCACCTGTTGTCCTGGTGCTACCACTCACATACAAATCAGCGTATGACTGTAGCACCGTCATTCTATTCATTCATTCATTCATTATCTTCCGCTTATCCTCTATTAGGGTCGCGGTGGGGTTCCCCATGCCCATCCAGGGGAGAACGTCTCGGGCGCTGGGCAGATAGACCCAGGACAGGGTTCCAATCCATCGCTGGGCACACACTTACTCACACAGACACACTCTATAGGGGGCAATTTTGAGAATTCAATTAACTTGTTCCATGTTTTTGGACTGTGGGAGGAAACCGGAGAACCCGGAGGAAACCCACGCAGACACGGGGAGAACATGGAAACTCCACCCAGATAGGGATTCGAACCGGGAATCCCTAGCGCTGAGAGGCGAACGTGCTAACCACTAAGACACCGTGCCGCCCCGTCATTCTATAAGTATTTATATACTTATTTTTTCATAGCATAAAACAAGTTGAATATGAGCATCTGTTCAACTGGATGTACTGTGCTTGTGTCATGGCAACTGATGCTGCGCTTCGGTCGCATTCATTCACAAACACCTGTCTTCATGTACACTGTGAACAGACATGAACTGTGTGACCCCTTATTTCATTAAAAGTGTTGTATTTGTCATTGTGCTACGATCCTTAAGTCACTTTTTTTTTTTTTTTTTAATTTAATTTTTAACGTGTCTGTAGGAAGCGGCTATTAATGTTAACGCAACTCAGTACTTCCTCCCCCAGGCGGCCAACTCTTTGAGCCTGGGGATTCAGTGGGGTTATTTTGTAAGTTATTAAATGGCTGAATGGATCTCATTTAGGTAAAGCAAATGGACTGTATGAACTCTATTCTCCGAAGAAATTAGTTGATTTTAGAAGTACGACTGTGAGCATGGCTAAAAAGTTTCCTCATGTTCCTCTTTACTGGCGCGACACATTGTTTACTCTCCACCTGTGAACTCGTGTATAACTTGCCCAGAAAAAAAGAATACACAGCCAAAAAAGAACACGAATTCCCAGTCTCCGGTCCGACCCAGCACTTTGCTTTCATTTCTGCCATCACCCAGCTAATGTTTCACTGCTGTGTAAAACTGCGTTTGGGGAGTCCAAATTCCAAGGTCACGCTAATTGAAACCAGATACGGGAGTGACTCTGGTCTTAATAAATTATATTAAATTGACTAANGTATAACTTGCCCAGAAAAAAAGAATACACAGCCAAAAAAGAACACGAATTCCCAGTCTCCGGTCCGACCCAGCACTTTGCTTTCATTTCTGCCATCACCCAGCTAATGTTTCACTGCTGTGTAAAACTGCGTTTGGGGAGTCCAAATTCCAAGGTCACGCTAATTGAAACCAGATACGGGAGTGACTCTGGTCTTAATAAATTATATTAAATTGACTAACCAAAAGGGTTTCATGACCGTCTAGTTCTGTATTTAGCACCACCTAATTAGACCGGGAGATTTCCAGGACGGTTGATTAAACCGTTTCTAATGCTTTAACAGTAAGGGGGCAATTCCACTGCCAATATCACCAGACTAGTCCCACTTGAATATATCATTTCATACGAAGACTTGGGAAAGTGACCTTCCCCTCCCTCTGGGCTGGCATGTGGTCAAGACCTATAAACATTTAAGTGATTTTCCTGTGATTCAGACCAGATCCAGACCTCTCTATGAAACATTCACAGCTCTCATGGTATATACTTGTCCTCCCTTAAATGATCATTATTTTAAAGGTAGAGAAGTGGCAGAAATATACCAGTCCGTCTGTAGCAAGCAACAGGTGGGCACACAGCATGCGCTGAATTCTTTTCTAATACCTTTTTTCCACCATCACTGCATTAGTGCCCCAGCTAGTAAAGGCATATACACATATGAATGCTTTCTCTACAACGTTTATTCATTTTTCAAGCCATTTACACTAAACTGGGTTATCTGCTCCACAGGCAGAACGCAGGAATCACACTTGACCGGTCACCAGTCTATGGTGGTGCAATAAGACAAACACATTTATCAGGTAATAGAAGCCCGAACCTTAATGTAATGCAACAGCATTACACACTGCCATCCACCTCTGCAACAAACTTTTAAATATAATAGTATAATGAATAATTACTTATTATTTTTATAAATATATTTTTTATAAAGGGCGGCACGGTGGTTTAGTGGTTAGCATGTTCTCCTCTCAGCACTAGGGATTCCCGGTTCGAATCCCAATCTGGGTGGAGTTTCCATGTTCTCCCCGTGTCCGCATGGGTTTCCTCCGGGTTTTCCGGTTTCCTCCCACAGTCCAAAAACATGGATTAAGGTCAATTGAATTGTCCAAATTGCCCCATATAGAGTGTGTTTGTGTGTGTGTGAGAGTGTGTGCCCAGCGATAAATTTGCGCCCAGTCCTGGGTGTATGCCCAGTGCCCAAAACGTTCTCCCCTGTAAGGGCATTGGGAACCCCCCCCCCCCATCCGCGACCCTAGTAGAGGATAAAGCGGAAGATAATGGATGAATATTCTTATTAAGTTTCCATGTTTTCTCCATCTCCAAGCAAGTTTCATCTGGGTTCTTTGCTTTCTTTCCCCAGTTCAAAAACATGGATTTAAGGAAACTTAGCTCTAAATTGCTTCTATCTAAATGGTTTATTTAAAAAAAATTATGCAATTAACGATAGTTCTATTTTTTTGCGTTGATTTTTTAATCACCTTATTCTTTACTGAATATGTTTATTATTTGTTTCCAATGAAGAAGTGTGGTAGCCTAGTGATGGTCATGGTAGCTTAGTAGTTTGGGTATTGCTATTAATCTAAAGGTTGAGGGTTCTGGCCCAATGTGCACCAAAGTTGCCTTCATGGGTGCTTGAGCAAGGCCTTTAAACCTCACTGCTACAGTCTTTTAACCCCATCAAGTCAGGATATTTGTAAGTCTAATTGAGTGATGCATTTCAATTTCATTATAGTTTTTATCGCACTCACCTTGTAACCAGTATAAAACTATTATTAATATCAGTATGATTTGTAGGAGGGCAGAGAAAAGAAAATCAATACCTATTAATACAAATAATTTTAATGAGTTCTTCTTTTCAGTTAGTTATTATATTTTATATTATTTTATATATTATTTTAGGTGTTCTTATACTGCACAACACTAGCTTTATCATACTGTTTTTCTTAATTTGAATCTGTTTGAATATCCTTTAAGAATTTAACAGGGAATTTGGCAGGTCAGTCCACCCAAGATGTAAAGTCTGCTTTGTGCTAGCATTTAACCTATTCCCAGTAAATTACCTGTTAATCTCTGGGTAAAACTCCATCTGGAACCTAAAAGCTCTTTGGATCCATAGCACAAGCCAGTGAGGCAGCAACATGACCTGAGGTGTGGCTACCACTCCACAGGGGTTAAAACTTTCCTCAATCAACAGATGACTTGAATCTTTGAACTTAGTGCATCCCCCCTTTCATTTCTACCTAAGGCAAAACAGTAGGCTGATTGAGGGCTGGGAGCACATGGAGGAAACCACACTCTTCTGCACACAACATGCCAGCAGGAGACTGAAGCTGAGTAGAGTCACACATTCCACCGGCAGATTCACTTTTCAAATAGGTGTCATATTGGATACAGCAGCACAGCAGGCCATAAAATGGTAGAAAAGGCGGATTGTCATGCTTGATTTTTTGTGTGGAAGCTTTTTAGAAGGCTTCTTTGACCTCATCATCTTAAATAGATGGAGCAGCAAACATGGTGAAGGCCATAAAAAATCACTGAGAAGGGCGGGTGGAGTGGCGGGATGCACTGGACTTACTGCTTTTGATGGTACTCAGTGGAACATATTTTTTCCCTGACAATTCTTGGCTGTATATTGCTGTGTATATTGCTGTGGGACAGTGTACACGATCCTGTCCAGTTTCATGACAAGTTGTGATGAAGGCTTGACTTATTCCTGGCCATTCAACATGCAGTGTAAACATCTGTCTCTTATCCTCTCAAATTATCTGAACATCCTGGAATTCATACTGACTGATAGGACTTTCATTACAAAACACTTTATGAAGAGATCATCTAATTCAAAATGCCTATGCAAGCAGATTGCAACATTAATCCTCTCATTATACAACAGTTCATATACAGTGCATGCACAGTCAGTGGTTCTGTAAGCCCTGTAGGCTTTTATATTGTGGGTAGGTAGTGTATACATCACTGTATAGCATTTCTGTTTGTAAATTGTTGACTTTATCGATTATTTTTACTTACTTTAACTCTGACCTGATGTGCCACATTTATGCACATAATAATGTTCTTTTAAATTTGTTTCTTTTCTACATTGTTCATGCCTCCTGGTGTGTGACCTGAAGACCTTTAATATTGTGATTTCATTACATTTTTTGACTTAAGTTCAATTCTCCACTATACTTAGTGTTGCCTTTTTGGCCATACATACAGACCACATTCATCAGGGGAAATTACTGATCCAGCATTCAGCTATGGCTTGAATACCTGCGAGGCCTTGCGCAAGAAACTTATTAAATTATTATTAGACCTTTTGGATTTTATAACTAAAGTTTAATAAGAGAAAATAATAAGCACGTCTCTGATGGACAAATGCGACCACATTTCCGTAATAGATATTTTAAACTATACCTTCTCGTGATACACACAGAGAGAAGCATTGCTGAAACAAACATTGCTGTTCCAAAAGTCGGCCAGACACTGCCAGGGACTGCTGATAATCTTGAAGGAAAATCTTAAGAAAATGAAAATACATAACTGGTGTTTTGTTAGAATAGAAAAATGTATAAATATGGCTTAGACTCTTAAATCTTCCAACAAGTGCCTTTTGGATTACTGGCTTTCTTTCGGCAGATTATTGTTTCATTATGAATGCTGTGTTAGAGTGGAATTAAAATATGGAGAGAAAAAAACGTCTGTGCAAAGCGATTTCCTTTTGAGCTTAGTAGACAGGTATTACTTTATCTGCTTTGCCCTCATTGACAGATTCGCCCTGACTTTATCAGTGACTCAGAGTGATCTGTAGGGAGCAAAGCTGAAACGTGCCTTCAGGGTGTTTACATGTAGGTTTTTATTTTTCAGGGGGATGCTTAAGGCTGATACAAATGCTGCCTTAGTTACAATTTATTCCATTTTGTCAAAGTTTCTGTTTTTAGTTACAGTTTCTTCTTCATATTTTGCCTGGCGGTTCTGCTGTCTAACACTTTCACACTCTTGTTAACATTCCATCTGATCGTGAATCCAAAACTAGTATCGGAAGATTAGCTTTAGACAATTAAGCTTTCTCATGCAATTGCTGCTTCATAAGCCAGTGAACATTCAGCTGAAACACAGCATGATCCCTTTCTTTCCTGCTGTGTTTTATTAAAACAGTTTTATTTGAGCTTTGTAAGAAATTTGCCACCAATATAACACTTCTAAGACTAAAGTGACTGCCAGGCTACAATAAATATGGAACAGGGCATAAAATATTAGGTTTGTATTAAGTGTTGAGAGGAGCTCAATCTCCATCCCATCCACAGTCACACTTAAGACTACAAGAATGATGTCATGTTGTGGAAGCCGAAGATTTGAGAGAGCATGTTTTGTTTTTAGATGACAATGCTAACAGCACCATAAAAATGTGAGACGCATGTGTTTTTTTTAGAGCTAAAATATATCATTAAGGATTATTTAGTATAGTAAATTTTGTCAAAGCCAAAGGTTTGAATTTAGACCTTTTTGAAGAATAAGCACATTTTTCACATGACTACTACAGCCAATAAACACATCATATTTGATTTTAGCATAAAAACTGTTAGATTCTAACAAGACAACATAAAGATCAGTTTAAAGTGGTTTAATTTCCAGTAAAACAACAATTCTGAACAAAACACTTCCAAACGTCCTAAGAATAGAAAGGTTAATGTCTTTAAGTGGCTGAGTCACAACCAGAAGCTCAATTTGTGGCTCGACTGGAAGAAAACAGGATAATGGTTCCCACTATGAGACTAAAATGAACATCACAAATTCTGTTTAAAAGAATAAGCAAAAAGTCACCAGTTTATGTGAGCAAAACAAAATAGCATCCAATCTGACTGATAGCTGTAATCAACATCGAAATATTTTACACAGCATTACATTTGTTGAACACACGGTTCCAACCCTGCTGTTTCATGTTATTTCATTATTATTGCATCCATCCATCCATTATCTAGGGTCGCGAGGGGGTTCTCCATGCCCATCCAGGGGAAATGTTTCAGGCGTGGGGCAGATTCACCCAGGACAGGGCGCCAATCTGTTGCTGAGCACACACTCACTCACACAACTACATACAACAAAAAAGGAAGAGCAGGCAGCTGTAGGCAAAATCCACAGGCTATTGCACCTGGTACTTACACAGTGTTCGTATTGAGAGGCTGGTGGGGTATGGAGTCCGAAGGCGAACATAAGTTTGTTATTTATTTATTTTTTTAATCTAAACATTTGTAGTTGTAATTTTGAATAGATTTTTCTCAACAGCTACGTTAGAAGGTTAAAATTTTAATACATTAATTTGTAAACACTGGTGCTCTATTACAGCAGTAAAAGTAGTGTGTTTACTGTGGTATGGCTTTGGTTGTAGTAGTCAAGTGCACTTTTGAGGTATCGTTTATGTGCACTTGAGATATTTTATATTTCCCATATTATGTTTAATTTGATACAATGTTTAAGTTTTTGTTCTGTCTAAAATTGATATCCAAATATTACAGCAATGATTATTGCTAAAAACAATAGGCACTTTATGCTTGAGCTCCTAAATATACACCTTAAAACATAAACCCATAGACACCAAGCCAGAGACAAAAATCAAATAAATTTAAAGAAGCAGATAGAGTAAAACACAAAAATGAACCTAACGTAAGGATTGCACTATAGTGCAGATTGTTGTCTATGGATAGTGTCACTCTTGTGATCCTGCATTTGATTTAAACAAGGAGTTGAAAAGCACTTTTTGAATCGTCTTATGACCTCCTTACTGCTATGTAATTTAAGGTGGTATAATTAGAAAGTGAGTTGAAGTCCTCTCATGGGCTGTTCAGTCATTTGCTAGGGGAGTTACAAAGCAGTTCAGATGCTAATAATGCTAATTAGCAACCCTGTGAGAGGATTTGTGTGAGCGGGTGTTGGCTTATATGGCTGTCTTGGTATTTGAACTGTGGATAAAGTACACATTTGCTTTTCTTTCCTTCTTAACGCATGTGCCAGGGGAATTGGACTTATTGCACCCAGTGTGAAGCCTAGACGCATTGTTCATCATTAGTGCTGATCAGATCTAATGAACTAAAGAAAAATGAAAGCTTGCTAACAATATATTTTGTTGTGACTGCCAGATATTGACTATTTTTCTGGAAAAGATGAAAAGTGGCTTTCCCAGCTGGCCTAATGCTGAACTGATATAGTCTATCACAGAGCTGGCCTTTTGGTGGCCTTTTAATATTGCTATTTCAGCTAAACCTTTCTGGTGATTGCTTTTACATGCTATGTTTTTTATTGACATTTCTACTTTCAATCTGCTTTCATCTTGACTCTCATTTCGTTTGAGAGTACTGGTGGTATGTAACTTAAATCAGTTTTCGAATAAGTCACAAAACATCTAAATAAATTATTTATTTGTTGTATTCTGTTCATATTTTTGAGGTGCTCGTCTGGTGTTCATATCTTTAGAACTGTACCTCTGATTATCAGGAGGGGTTGAGCCATGCAGCAAATCAAAATATCAAAACATGTCCCTAAGAACAACAGTCTGAGGACATCGTGGTCGTGGCAGTTCTGTATCTCACTATAAGGAGTGAATCAAATGTGCAATTGAAGCTTGAAATAAAATAATGCAGGATTTTTGTGCAGAGCTGCTTCCAGGAGTTGCTTTACAGTCTGTTTGAATAATGTAGGTTCATTCTGACACTTCTTCTTTCTTTTTTTGGACGGTAATAAACATGTGCATAATCCGTCAGTTGATACCTTTTTACTTATACCGTATCTACCTGATTGTTTTTAATATCTTTTTATGAAGCTGGGATTTAGGTCCATGCACAGGTGTAGAGGATGTGGGTATAGATCCAAAAAAAATCCTTATATAGTAATGTTTACACTTTTTAAAATGTATTAAAAATGCTTTAGTAAAATTAAGAAAAAACAAAAATGTAAATATAAAAAGAACCTAGTAACAATAATATAAATCTATACACCCATTTTTCAGAAATTTTGAAACTATATTATAAAAAGTATTAGGACTTTGGATTTTGACAGATGCAAATATAAAAGTTATTTCTAAAATTACTGTTAAGAGGATACAAAGTCTGTTTGCTGTGACAGTCTGGTAAACAAAACTCCCAGCAATTACCTAATTAAACCAGCACTAATATTTTTCTTAACTTAAAAAAAATTCATCTGGTTTTAAAAAAAAATATGTATCAAGATCTGTATTATTATTCAGTGAGTAATATTTGTGTTTACCCCACGTAGGTTCAAAATATAATGTTGGATATTTGAAAGAGGGTATTATTTTGCTCTTATTACCGCTAGGGATACAAAGGACATGGAGGGGGAGCAGAATAAGTGACAGTTCTTATTGCAGAATCAAACATTGGCTAGTTTTTAATTCAGACGTAGCATATAAAAACATAAAACAATGTCCCCCCCTAAAAATGACAGTATGACAGCAACATCTTTAAAAAATCAAAGCTTAATCAACATTTTGCTATTACTGAAATCTCTACAACTAAATGAATCAATAGGTTTGGATTAGTCAGAGCTAAATTGTCAATGTGCTTTCATTTTTTGTCCCAGTGCTCGCCATTTTACGCCTCTCAAGACCACAGAACAAGGCGGTGGTATGTCCGGCACATCCCAGTGACTCAGAGCGTTCTCAGTGGAAACACAATTTATGGCCGGGGCTGTTAAATTATAGAGATTCAAGCATGCATTCAATCTGTTTTTTTTTTTTATGAGTTTCAGTTGTTTTATAAAGGTCCAACAAATATGCAATCTGGGAGCAGAACCCTCCTGGTGCCATGTCTTCATTTAACAGTTCTGTGACTCCCTGCAATTTTCTATCACAGAAGCAAAATGGTAAATAATTTTAGCTATGGACCATCCACTGTTAAGAGCTCACTCTACAGATGGTTGGTGTTAACTAAGCCTCCTCCCTGTTGACCTTCTGGGGAACAGATTCTCTTCTGTGCTAAAAAAGAAGAAAATTCCCCTGATATTTATCGGTTGACAAAGTCCTTTTTTTTCTTTTTACTAGGTCTGACTGGATAATGCCTGTCAGTGCTTACTGAGTATATGGCTGAGGGCAATTTATTACCCTGGCAATTTATTACAGTGACCCACTGTCTTTTACTTCCTAAGTATGAGAGATGTTCATCCTTGAAAAGCTGGGAAAGCTGGTCTGGTGATATTGAGTAATCTTTATTCCTATTTCCGTGACGGCAGCTTAAAACACATGTTGTAGTAAACACATCTGTATACAGTCCAACCCTGAAATACTGGCAACTCAGAAGGCATTAACATGTTTTTTTTTTTTCATGAATATATATGATATTCTTTTTTATTATGAAATACATCAAATCCCTTTATAATTAATTTTTCATGTTTAGAATTTCAGCAGAGAAATTCCATCCATCCAGGATTTTCTTGGATCACTGAACCAGCGCAAGGAACCAATCTTTCCTTGTATTTTTTTTAAACATTTTACTTCAGTCCCTTCCATACACCCTTACTTGTAGTGAATATATAAGTTAAAGTTAATTTATTTTTATAGCATTTTTTACAGTAGTACATTGTTGCAAAGCAGCTTCATAGTGTTTTTAGCCCCCAACTTAGAACCACAAAGAACAAGCTAAACTGACAGTGTAAAGGATAAACTGTCTGGTATTTGTTTTGTTCTAAAAGGAAGAAATCTTGTGAGGACCAAAGCTCAGTGGGGAACTCATCCGATGGCCAAGGTCTCAGGCTGATGCTGAAAATAAGAATAATTATTTACTATTCTAATTATGAGGCCCAGAATCTATTTGTTATATAGTGTGATATAAAGTGAAGAATGACTTGATATTTGAAAGTAAAATGATTTAGCTAAAAACGATTTTGCCATTTTATATTTTTAACTCATTTTTATTCTTAGAAAAATGCATTGCATTCTTAGAAATGAACTCATCCATTTTTGTTGAAAGTAATAAATATACATTTTTGATCCAATTTTTTTTTAAGATGAGTTTTCATGTTAGAGTGTAGTATTGTGTAGTATGTTTCTTTTACACAAACCTGCACTTTAAAAAGCTTCACTTAAGTATACAAAAACAAAATCCACTTTATGCTTCACATATTTTATACATCCACAGGTCACAGAACAGGTATTATTTGGGTGGTGGAGGATTCTGAGAACTGCAGTGACATTGACAGTGTGGTGTTATGTTGGTGTGTGTTGTGCTTTAAAGTGGATCTGAAATGGTTATTCAAACCCTCACCCTATAGATTAACTTTCATTTTAGCAAATTTATCAATAACCTCCCTATTCTATTTGAACTGTATTTTGGAAAAGCTCTACTCTTTTGCTGTATGTTACTAACATGCTTTAAAGTCAGCTATGCAGCAAACATATATACAGAATATTTGTTACAATAAATTATTGATCATGTAAAGCTCTGCTTTATGACATCTGGTAAGGCCATGTCCCAGCATCCATTAATATAGCACTTTATAATTGGATGCTTGTTAAATTACAGAAGCATAACGGCTACATTCCTGATTTAAAATCAATTATTTTATGTAAAAAAAAAGCTATAATAAAAATATTTTCAAAAGATTCAGTAAACCATCACAGTCACACAACAGACAATTGTATTAAAACGTTTTTTATAAATGCCAGAAAAATATGTAAAACTAATCCTCCATCATGGCACTGCTCCAATCTCAGCACCACTGTTGGTTCGTTTTAGATAATATATATAAATTATTTATTACTGGTGATGAAATGACAATGCAACACAGGAAATCATCATGATCGTTTTTGGCTCCAGGTAAAGCAAAAGTTATGAAAGTCTATGAAACAATAGTGTGGGCATGAACCATTGCATGTATTATAAAGATGAGATAAGACTAGAATAATATTTTGGGCGCTGGGCAGATAAACCCAATCCATCGCTGGACTCACTCGCTCAGACATACACACAAAACATTCAAGTTACCTTGAATCCATGTTTTTGGACTGTGGGAGGAAACCGGAGAACCCAGAGGAAACGCACACGGACACGGGGAGAACATGGTAACTCCACCCAGATTGGGATTCGAACCAGCACTGAGAGACGTACGTGCTAACCACTAATCCATCATGCCGCCCACAATAGTGACTTGTCTACAGTATTTCACTGTCTTTTTACCCTATGAATGCAGAAATAGGATCTAACCACTTTTTAATCAATATTATGTGTAATGACATATAAATTAATAGATGAATGATTACAAATGAATAAAGTTTAGTCCGAAATACATGTTTTCTATGAAAATAAAGTGTTAGTTAATGAGAGCTTTTCTTCTATCAGGGTCATTTGTATGTAAGATCTAAATTCTATCAGGCATCAAACCCAGCTATTATGTACAGCAGTGGCATCGGGATCTCAAGCTGCTCCCCTGCAAATGGAATGGACTGAAATCTGATTGAACATAAGTGAAAAGAATTGATTTCTTATTCTGACAAGATTTAAAAGATGCCCACATAAAAGGCCATGCACCAAACTGCATCTTCAGTCATGTCGGAGTCTCGGAATTGTTGTAGAAAATGGCTCACTTTTAGTTAAGTAAGGCTTCTTTGTGCTTCTCCTGATACAATGTAAGAACCCATGTACATCCAGTAGTAATCATAAACGTTAGTATTAGAGATGTAAGCAAATGCACTCCTTTAGGCTTCTTAACGAAACCACGAATAATGAGTGAACATGAGCATGCTAATCATAAATATTACTTGACTATATTCAGATGTTGGTAATAATCTGTTTTCAGTGTTTATGAGCACTTCCATTCTGATGATGGAAAACAGCAGATGTACATGTTCACTTAAATCTGTTGTGTAGTGATGTTGTTCAAAAGTGATGGAGCTGCATCCACTACACTCATCAGCCACAACATAAAACCCACTGACAGGAGAAATGAATAATATTGATTATCATGTTACAACGGCCTCTGTGGAGCAGTGGAATATATTAAACAGTAAACGACCAGTCAGCTCTTGAAAGTTGATGTGCTTGAACGTAAACAATAGAAGCAAGAACAATGAACAGGGAGCTGAACGATTTTGACAGGAGCCAAATTGATGTCTAGATCTGGGCATCTCAAAAACAGCAGATCTTGCGGTGTGTTCTCAGTATGCTGTGGTTTGGTCCGATCAAAGGTCCGCAAGGACGGGTGACCACATAGCCACAGATGTGTCAGTTTTACCTCTGCTGATTCTTGACTATCTTTAAAACTTATGATTTTGCTTACAATGAAACTATATATATATATACTTACATACTATATACATACTTTTTTTTGCTGTGTTTACATTGGAACTATATTACTTAGTTACTTACTTAGTAATACTATAAACTTACACTTTACCATGATAATGCAATTATCGCAGGGTAAAATAAGGATTGTTGAGGAGTTCCTTATAATCATTCAGAGAAGAACATTTCAGGCGCTGGACAGATACACCCGGAACAGGGCGCCAATCTATTGCTGGGCACACTCATTTCCTTGGACACAGACACACACACACACACACACACACAAACGCACTCTATATGGGTCAAATTAGAACATTTAATTTACCTTAAATCAATGTTTTTGGACTGTAGAAGGAAATGGATCATATACAGTATAATATCAGATTATACATACTCAGAGGAAAGACCATTAAAAAAGAAATCTGATTCAATTCTTTTTTTCCTGTACATCAGTAAAATCTAATGGCAAGGAGATTTTAAAATTAATCTCCTGCTGCTCGTATGTGTCTCCTGAGATGTCTCGCGCATGTCTCTTTTTGAGGTTTACTAAAGACTTACTTTCTACAATAATAAGCTTGGCTTTTAAAAACAGGAGTCTCAATATGAACACTAACATGTCCTCATCTAGGGATATGAGCTGTCCGGTCCTGATGCTGTAAATAAGTGCTTTGTTTATTTACATTGATGGCTAAACATTAAACCCGAAATGTTCTTCTGTGGATGGGCATGTAGATCCCTCCCACAACCTTAGTCCCCAGTATAGCATTAAGTGGAAGATGATGAGATAGGATAAGTGATTATGCAGGGTCATGTCTCATCTTTGGCTCATACTATTTCTTCTAAGCGATTCTTGTAGAAACGTCAGTGACCAAGTTCATTCATTCATTATCTCGTGCTTTCTCCTCTATTAGGGTCGCGGTGGGGTTCCCCATGCCCATCCAGGGGAGAACGTTTCGGGCGCTGGGCAGATACACCCAGGACAGGATGCCAATCCATCGCTGGGCACACACTCACTCACACAGACACACACTCTATATGGGGCAATTTGGAGAACTCAATTGACTTGATCCATGTTTTTGGACTGTGGGAGGAAACCGGAGAACCCGGAGGAAATCCACGCGGACACGGGAAGAACATAGAAACTCCACCCAGATGGGGATTCGAACCGGGAATCCCTAGTGCTGAGAGGCGAAGGTGCTAACCACTAAGCCACCGTGCCGCCCCAGTGACCAAGTTGATCTTTAAATAAGGCATTAGTAAGACCACAAATAATTCAACAGATATAACAAAGATCAACCTTTGATCAATAATGTTTTCCTCGGGGTCAGACCTATATTACTGTGACATAGAAACTATTAAATGATTCCTCAGTGCTCAGTCCTCAGTCTGTATTAGCACACAATCACTCTGTCCTAAGTCTTCCCTCATGTTAGGTAACTGCCCAAGACCTCGAAACCACAGAAGTCCGACTGCATGTCCACAATATAAAGTATCATTACCTCCCAAGGCAGTGAGTCACGCAGAGAAAAGAGTGGGGGGAAAATTGAAGCAGATCGGAGGTGCTATTGTTGGTACTGTGTAATCTTGTAATTGGCGCCAATTTTTTTAAGAGACACACGAAAAGAATATGTCTGGACATTCGTGTCAAATGCACCATCCCTTTCTGCTCCACAACACCTACATTATTTTCTGAATGTCTAGCAGTGGCTGGAGGATTCACAGAAACATTTCTTTAAAGTTTTAGAATTACGCTCCTTTGGCAGGTTTGAATCGGAGCTAAAATAGAACAGATCGAAGATTAACAGACAATAAACATTTAAATAGCTGTTAATGGGACCTTTCAAACATGCATTCAGTCAGTCCCAGCAATGGCAGGCTGGGAAATATGCGTAGTTTAAATAAACGTATGGCTCATCTCAGATAGCATCAGCTTCACTGGGTCACAGTCTATACAAATGTTAGAGTTTGTATTGCATTAACAAATTGTTCAACGTTATTTAGGTTTTATGAAGGTTTTTTTTTATAATTGAAACATTTTCAAAGGACTACGGCACAATGAAATGTGGTTTTCATTAAAGACATTGCAGCCTTAAACTCCTCGCTGCAATATTCAAGCAGATTTCACCAATGTCTTTGTTGAAATAGATTATAAATCTGTACAATGTGTTGAAAATTTTGTTACTCAGGACATCAAACACATTTATGCCGTACCGTGTGGATTGCTTGGCTGAGTGTTGCTGGTTAAATTGATCCTATAGTGTAAGCATGGACAAGTATATTGTAATGTGCACAGCATGGTGGTAAATGTGGGCATTTTTGGACCCTTGGGGTGTTTGCACATTGTATATAGATCACATAGCATAAAACAACATTTTGGACGGCACGTGACCCCTACAGCCCAAACAACCTTGGGGGGCATGCTATCTTTGCTTTTATCCTTGTGCATTTATGTATGCCACAAATAAGTGCATTCTGCTTTAAAATAAATTAAAGAAAAATGGAAAGGGGCATCTTGGGAGGTGAATTTTTTATCAAATTGAGCTTGTGGTTGCATTGAGCAGCAAAGCGCTGTAAGCTGCTAAAATAAGAACCACGTACGGGGCTGTCGCTCAACCGCCCGATCAGCGAGGAGCGAGCGTGGCTTACCTCGCCCAACAAAAAGTCTCTGCATCACTGTTACTGAGCCGAGTTGCTTGACTATAATAAGGAACATTACAAATGTTGCAAAGTCAAATGTGGCATGATCGCCGTGGCACGGGGGGAGAAGGCGGAGCAGGAGTTGATGGACTTTGATTACGGTTAATTAATTCACCTGACCCAGCTCCGCCTAATGAGTGTGCTGGAAACATCAAAGCCGCAGGGAGAGAGACCGACCACAGGAGAATAATGCTGTAAAAGCCCAGTGTGTTTAAATGTAAACGTGTCGGCAATAAATCCTGTTCGTTGGGCTGCAATCCTGTCTCATTACCCTGTTACATCACCAATTTGTCCCACGTTTCCCATGTTCCCAAAAGCTGTAATGCCGTTTAGGTTATTCAGAGGTAGACCTCTTATGTTTTGATCCTGAAATAAGCAAGGCATTACCCAGATTGCGGGTGGCATGGTGTCTTAGTGGTTAGCACGTTCGCCTCTCGGTGCTAGGCACTCCCGGTTCGAATCTGGGTGGAGTTTATAAGTTCTCCCCCTGTTGACGTGGGTTTCCTCTGGGTTCTCTGGTTTCCTCCCACAAAAACATGGATCAAGTCAATTTAATTCTCCAAATTGCCCCATATAGAGTGTGTTTGTATGCATGTGTGTGTGAGTGAGTGTGCCCAGCGATAGATTGACACCCTGTGCAGGGTGTATTTGCCCAGCGCCTGAGACGTCTCCATGCCCTGGATGGGCATGGAGAACCCCCCCCGCAACCCTAATAGAGGATAAAGCGAAAGATAATGGATGGATGGATAACCCAGATTGCCGCTGATATATTAATACCAGGCTGCCTGGTTCAGCATGGCCAATGGTATCAACGCAAAAAACACAGTTTTTATCGCCAGTGAGAGAGAAACTGGATACAAGCGAAAATGACATGATCAGCAGCCCCACTGTTACTGTGGCCATCCCTCCCAATTCAGTTATTTATGTCTGCCTTGCTGCAAGATTCATTTTACACTTTCTCCTGCCTTTATAGAGAATTATGCATGTAGCAAGGTTACTATTTCCCAAAGATGCAAGTGCATATGAAAGGAAGGATGTACTGAATGACCAAGCATATTTATTGAGAAATTACAGAGTGAGCAATTCTAAACGAAATGCTAAGTCGACATGAGATTTGTGTTTGGAAATGTATCGATATTTTAGGGCAAATGCTTCACTTAACTTGCATTTATAAAGGTGGCACCAGTTACACCAACATCTTTATATATGGCTTATTCCCGTGGCTCTTTCCTTAACTAATGCCTTCACCTTGTCAAAACATGTTAGCATTACGTTGATGTGATATCCTTAGCAGGGCATGCAAGCATATTTATGTGAAGCAGAAGCTGCCTGGAATGGAATGAAACTGTCAGGTCTGAATTATGTGAAAGGGCTGTTTTTTCCAAAGAGGCCCATGCTTTCCTTGCGAAGCCCCCCCCTCCCCATGGACACGGATGTCTTCCTCCTGGAGCTGCTTCCTCTTGCTCTTACATAGGCCTGGGAGGTAATGATAGATGTGATGTCACCACCTTCCAGCAGTTTGAGAGGTATATTACACTTGTGAAGCATCGGGATTTCCTCCTCAACACACTTGCGACCTTTTCTGCATTACCTCCAGCTTGGGAAGTCAGCGCTCAGATCAAGGTGCGTCAGCCCCTCAGCTGATTCGGTGTTGTTTCATTTCCCCTATCTTGTCCTACAGGGACTCTTATTTGGCTTGCTTTATGTGAGTTTAAAAGCATACAACGTGGTAATTCATCTGTGAAATATATGGTTGAAGAGTGGTCCCTGACTCAACATGATCGAAAGCGCTAAGTGGCCTTCATCATCCGAAAAGTGAATCTTTTGAATAATAAGCTAATATCTGGCTTCATTACAGAGAGACCAAAAGTTTACAGGCTAGTTTTAATGAAGATGTATTCATATGTCATGAAGGAATGTTCAGCCATGGTGTATGTGTGAGACATACAGGCAGACATGTGGGAAACACATTGCAACATGAGGCAGTTACTGTCCACACCAATTTCCCATAAGCCCGTCGATATGGAAGCTAATCAACTTGATGCTGTGTTGTAGTTAAAATCACTCACCTGAAGGATTAATTACTTTCATTAAAATTAGAAAAAGCTGATAAAGAAATTGGTTTTGCATCTTTTTATGCTGATTATATTTCTCATAATGAATCTCAAATATATATATATATATATATAT
>JAFMOD010000553.1:1137185-1210142 GCA_019802435.1 Corydoras maculifer | reverse complement strand
GTTTCCTCCGGGTTCTCCGGTTTCCTCCCACAGTCCAAAAACATGGATCAAGTTAATTGAGTTCTCAAAATTGCCCTGTTTAGAGTGTGTCTGTGTGAGTGAGTGTGTGCCCAGCGATGGATTGGCGCCCTGTCCTGGGTCTATCTGCCCAGCGCCCGAGATGTTCTCCCCTGGATGGGCATGGGGAACCCCACCGCGACCCTAATAGAGGATAAGCGGGAGATAATGAATGAATGAATTTATTTGAGTACACATAATTCCTTATCCATACTTACAATCTATTGAAATTAAATTACGACTAACTGGAATAAACTGTCAGCCAGAACTGTTCTTTGCGTATTATGCATTTCTAAATGTGTAAAGTGAAACATTTTTAATATTAAATAATATTTTAATAAAATATACTTATTATTCATCTGTTGAATAAAGCAATTATTATTAAATGACTCCCCTAATAAACCTGTATTGTAACGTAAGCCATTAGTGTGTGTGTGTGTGTGTGTGTGTGTGTGTGTGTGTGTGTGTGTGTGTGTGTGTGTGTGTGTGGCCTAATCTAAATGAATATTAGTCTACTGCAATAAAGAGCTCTTATTATAATGTGCCCAGATGCTCTTTGCGGTCAAGTGGTTTGCTCCGCTTCAAAGCTCCAAACTGTTGAAAATTATTTAAGTGTGTTAGCGTTTTACCTTTAAAGTTTTCTTCTTCGACACTGCAAATGAACAAAGTGGTTTTGCAGGCTGTGTGGAGTGTAATTAATAGCAGTGGCTCTGCGGGGAGGTCTGGAAGTCTCACTAATTCTGCATCGTGTGTTCCCTCCTTTGGAGCAATTAGTCTGTACTTTCATGGGTCCTTGTACCAAAAGATTTGAAAATCACTCTGAGGTTGCTTTGAAGGATTGAGGGTGGCCGTTTCTAACAGGGAAGGAGAATCCAGGAACTAATGCACTGCAGTTACTGCTACTGTACCTTTCATAAATTGCAGGAAATATGACTGTTCCAGAAGCACAACCTATTTCCCCTCTTTACATAAAATAATCACATCGTGTGAGTGTGTGTGTGTGTGTGTGTGCGTGTTAACGTACAATAATAAAGTACTCTTTCTAGCAGTCGTAGGTTTGTGGTCAAGAAACTAGCCTTGTGACCTAAAGGTCCTCAGTTCGATTCTTGGTCCCACCAAATTCTATGCCTGAAGTGCCTTTGGGCAAGTCACCTACCCCAACTGCTCCCCAGGCGCCAGGGATGTGTGCTCACTTCACTCAGTGTGTGTATATGTATGTGTTTCACTGCACGGCACAGATGGGTTAAATGTGGAGGACCAAAATTAATTAAATAGTTCACTAAAATCACAATCTAAAATAAAAAAAATGCAAAATCTTCCCATTTTCAGGATATTTGCTCAGAAGTACACAAAATAGGACTTTATGTACTTTAGGAGAAATTGAATTGACAAAATTGGATTGTTCAACAATTATCTATCTATCTATCTATATATATCTATATATATATATATATATCTATATATATATATATATATATATATATATATATATATATATATATATATATATATATATATATATATATATATATATATATATGTGTGTGTGTGTGTGTGTGTGTGTATAAACACACTCTGAAACTCTGAACTGTCACTTCAAATCCATGCAATAAGGTAAACTTCAATTTCAGCTGTATTTTGAATGACTTTTTAATCTCTAATAAATCCTTACTGTCAGAAAAAAATATTAATATAGAAGCAGCCAGAATCTTCATTCCACGACTGTTAGAGAGAGGTTAGCGATAAGGAGAGTGAAAACGAGAGAGAGGGACCCACTCAAGAGGAAAGCAGCTAGCCCTATCTTTGCTTTTATAATGCATGTGTGTAATGTTATTGCTGTATTATAGCCTGAGGGTGCTGTAAGGGGTTGAGGGAGAGTAAAAGAAAGCAGATCCAAAAAATGGCTGACAAAGGTTGAAGTTTTGTTTTATCTAACTGTACTGTGTTATATTCTGTGTGTATGTGGACAACTGACCAGTCCACCTATTTGAGCTTGTAGGACATCTCATCTTTTATTTATAGGCATGGAGCAAATGTCAATAGGTAGATTAGCTGTTCTAAGTCTGCTGTGTTAAGCAGTGGCAGTTCTGTCTCACATGCCACCCTAGAGACCTTCCCAATGTTGCACTCTCCCCGAAATTCATTTTCATAGAATAGGCTGTAAATCCCAAATAATTATTCCTCCAGTTCCACCTGGAATTAACATGCCTTTTAGGTGACTGAATCACAACTTCAGGCACAAGTGTGGACATGATTAAAATGTATTCTGCAGACGTGAGGTAATTTGACATGAGGCAAAAGAGGAGACATATTAGGCCAACTTACTCTAAATGGCCAGTTTATCATAGACAACAATCAGCAGTTTATTATGGCATAGATTTCGGCAGATGTTGTAAAACTTCTGGATGATTGTTGGTTTATGAGAACAGGATGGTGTCTCGCAGTTGCCACCAATTAGATAAAGTAACTGTGACATGCTTTGAACCTCAAACTCTTCGAATTGCTCAACTGGGATTTGGGGACTGTAATGACCAAAAAAGTTGTAACCAATACATGACTACAAGAACCTTGAGGCATAGTGCTTTGTCCTGCTTTCATTTTTTTCAAGGTGGACTTTCACCGTTGATTAATTATCTACCATGAAGAAATTGGTCAGCCATGACAGTTAGATACTTCGGCCCTATTGACCAAATATCGGAGGACCCAGTTTTGTACCAAGAAGACATTTATCTCTTTTATTGTTAAATATTAGCAGTTTCTTTGTGTTTCCCTTACAGAACATTGTCTGTTTTTATAGCACATGATAAAGAATGACGAGTTGTGCTTTTAGATTCATCAATTAAAACTTGGATTTAAAGGGTGGTGCTATGGCATAGTGGTTAGTAACCCTATCTAAATTGCCCTATATAATGTGTGTCCCGTCTTGGGTGTATCTGTCCTACAGCCGAAACATTCCTATGGGAATGGGAACAACTCGTGACCCTAGTGGAAAATTAAGCAGAAGATAATGAGACAGGATAAGAATTTTATTCAGATGTAATTGAATCCATCAATTTTCTTCCACTTTATTTTGTACTAGGGTCACGGGCATCCAGGGCAGAACATTTCGAGCGCTGGGCAGATACACCCAGGAAAGGGTGCCAATCTATCACTGGGCACACACTCACACAAACACACTCTATATGGGGCAATTTGGAGAATTTGCTTGGAGCTCCATGTTTTTGGACTGTAGGACGAAACCAGAGAACCCGGAGGAAACCCACACGGACATGGGGAGAACATAGAAACTCCACCCAGATTGGGATTCGAACCGGGAATCCTCAGCACTGAGAGGCGAACGTGCTAACCACTAAGCCACCGTGCCGCCCTTGTAATTAAATTGACTTCTTAAAAATAAAAGCAACACTTTGGATCTTTAATGTGAACTGGTAATTACTAGTAATTACTCAAAAGATTGTTAAATTTATAAATTCCTATTATCATTAATAGAAGTCATTTGAAAAAGCATAGTTTGTGAATGATGACAGCAGTGTTATTTGTTATTTGTATCTTACCTTAGATAAGAATCATCTTCCCTGCCTTTTTCAGATTGTTTTGCAGAATAACAAGATGCCTATATTCCCCATACCATCATCCACCACCTTACGTGTGAATAAGTGATGCAATGTGATGGGCTGACATTATTATATTTGCTTAGGGATTCTCGGATAGGCGCTGGACCCACTGCAACCATAAATAGGATAAATATAAATAGATTTTGTTTTCTCTGTGTGAGAATGTCACTAAGTGCAAAAGCACATCACATCATATAAAGGGATGTATTATACACAACCTTTTCATCCTTACGTTTTAATAACCCTTGCTGTTTTATCTGCACGCATCAGCATTCTTATTCATAGCTTAATAATCACATTTTTTTAATATTCAGATCATGTTATTCAGATCTTTCTCTTTTATTTTATCTGACAGGATACAAATGATATGGTATTAAGTTACAGCTTGTAATGTAATTAATAATTAGAGAATTAATAATGTCTTCACTCAGCAAAGGCAAACAGTCTCCAGATGTGTTAATATACAGCAGTGTATTATGCTTAGGTTAGCACTCTTTTCTAGTGCCTTAAGTGCTTCATTATAGTGCAGACCTTTTAGATTAGAGCATCATTTAATCTAAGATGATGAACAGATAAATTAAAAGTTCAAACACCGTGTTAAAAAGCAATAAAAAGTCAACTCTGTAAATTGCTAGTTCACTTTAACCTTTATTTAATAGATGAAGGAATAATTTTGTGATTTATATCCTTAATGATTAACTTAATTGTACAGTATTTGTTCAATAACAACAACTAATATTAATGTAAAAGTAAGGGAATTTGGGACAAAGATGGCATAAGATTAAAAAAAAAGGTTATAGTGATATTGTTGTAGCAGGTTGATTAACATTAAAAATCAAAAGATGAAAGGGTCATAACAGGAATAAGTGTTTGTGCAGAATTCATCCTCTGGGTTCTCCGGTTTTCTCCCACAGTCCAAAAACCTGGACTCAAGTAGTGTGTGGCCAACAATAGATTGGCACCCTGTCCTGGGTGTATTAGCCGAGCCCCAAAACGTTCGCCACTGGATGGGCATGGGGAACCCTCCTGTAACTTGGATTAAGGATTAAGCGGAAGATTATGGACACTGAAAGTTCATTCATTCATTCATTCATTCATTATCTTCTGCTTCATCTTCCGCTTTATCCTCTATTAGGGTCGTGGTGGGGTTCCCCATGCCCATCCAGGGGAGAACGTTTCAAACGCTGGGCAGATAGACCCAGGACAGGGCACCAACCTATCGCTGGGCACACACTCACTCACACAAACATACTCTACATGGGGCAATTTGCAGAACTCATTTGACTTGATCCATGTTTTTGGACTGTGGGAAGAAACCGGAGAACCCGGAGGAAACCCATGCGGACACGGGGAGAACATGGAAACTCCACCCAGATGAGGATTCGAACCGGGAATCCCTAGTGCTGAGAGGTGAACGTGCTAACCACTAAGCCACCATGCCGCCGACACTAAAAGTTTTTTTTTTAATTATTTATATATTTATAAATATATGTTTTTGTATGTCAAATTAAAGTGTAAGTAAATCAATACATTATAATATACTTATTACACTTTAGGTGTCCCAAAATGTTTGTAATACAGTAAAAAGTGCAAATTTAGGCTTTTACAACCAAAAAAACATATACAAAACATAAATATACATATAAAACACAGACTATTTAAATCCTCCATTGTTCCTTTAATCTGAACTGTGTACATGTATTGGAGATGAATTAGAATGCTGCACACTCTGAGATCTTCATTATAATTTTATTCTGTTTACCTTAAACCTTATGGGATGGCAACAGTGGACAAAGCTGTCACAGAGTTAAAAGGAAAGCCGTCTTGCTTTGTCAGAATAATGTTATTCAAAAACACACAGTAGCAGGAAAAAAGGGGGAGAAAGACAGCAGTTCACTGACTGCTTCTGTCAAAAGTCTAAATGTGATAAACTCTATTTTAGCTTGACAGTGTAAGCCCCACAGGCCTGCTCATACAAGTCGAGATAAGAAAAATCAATTCTAATCACTACATGTGGCAAATTAGGTCAAGAATCTATAAAGCAACTGGAGCTAGAGGAAAGCAGGAATCAGAAAAAAAGAGTAAACACCATGAAGACTTTCCAACAAAAGCAAAGCATATGCACACCACAAGGCACAAATTAAACAGTGTACACATTGGAATATATTGATTATGGCAAACATGAAAGAAATGTTCAGAGCAGAAAACTGCATGCAGGATCAAGGCGTCTAAATTCAAAGTAACATCTAAAGACAACAAACATCTTTTAATCTGGATCTTATTGATTTGATTTCAACTGTAAAAATGCGAATTTAAAAATGAATAGAAATATAAAGCTGATATAAATAATAATATGTATGAAGTTAAGAAAATCTTTATCAATTCACCAAAATCTGAAGTGTCTGAAAAGTTTGTTGGACTTTTGTGTGTTAGTGGTTTGTACTTGGGGTTTACAGACAAAACACTATGAGCCATTGAGAATTAATATAAATGTAATTCAATAAGTAAGAAAGCATATAATAAGGGCTTTACATAAAAAGCATAAACCTAAAAATAAGGAACATATCAATCAAAATGACATGTAATAAGATTCTATCTATCCATTATCTTCTGTTTAATCCTATACTAGGGCCACAGAGGTTTCCCCATGCCTAGATTTCATGCGCTGGGCAGATACACCCAGGTGCCATTACTGGGCACACTCACTTAATTACTCACCCACACACTTTATATAGGGGCAATTTAGAGCAGCCAATTTACCTTGAATCCATGTTTTTGGACTGTGGGGAAAAAACTGGAGTACGTGAAGGAAACCCATGTGGGAGAAAATGGAAATGCCACTCAGATTGCGATTCAAATCTGGATCCCCAGCACTGAGAGGTGAAAATGCTAACCACTAAGCCACCTTGCCGCACATAAAATAAGATTTATAGAATAGCATTTCTTGCAATTTTACCAGAATGCTTTAAATAAAATGTATTTTAAAAGTATTATTCCTACTTAAAACAATTTTTGTTTGAATTTCACATCACATTACAATACATTTGTAAAATCTATAAAGACATTTCCAATAACTCTCATTTATCATAGTACTGAAGCATTAAAGCAAGAAAGTTTTATGTTTTGTGATTAATTAGTTAAAGCAAAATGGGTTTTGAAAATTTTTGTCCATATCAACTACAAAATGTTGTTACTCATTTTCATGGATTTGTTTTGCATTGATTTTTGACATTCGTGACATATAATCATGAAGCACTCAGCACTGAATAGGTTGCTTAAATTAGGGCTCTTTTAAATGATTAATATGTTAAAATACAGTACATATGTTAGAAAAAAAAGATTTAAAAAATTTCTGAAGTACCACTGTGGCATTAAATCATAGGTGTAATTAAATGAAACTTGTGAACCATGAACTAGTAGGTGAGGTCCGAACATTCAGTTATAATTTTGTACTATTTCAGTCTGTTGATTTATTTATTTTTTTATTTGACTAAAGCATTTCTGAAATTTAAAAAAAATCTAATATTAATGAAAATAACAAAAAAAAATATGTTTGTAGTACATGTTTCAGAGAGGCATCTGCCTCCATCGAGGGATTTGTAATATTTGAAATTCATGTAAAAATAAAAAATGAATTGCTTAATTAAAGTATTACTGTAGAGCCATATGTCACTGTCGTCATGTTCGCCTTAAACTCTGGTTTAGAGCATTCTTGCGGCTGGATATTGTTCCCTGCCTGTGCTTCTGAATGAAATAAGTTTTAGATACATCTCAGTTTCATAACCGGTTGAGGTGATTTATCTCTGTCCAGTGCATCACACCAACACATCCACCATCATTTCAGAAGTCTGTTCTTGTTGGACTCTCTGGAGACCTCAGCATTTCCTTGAGATTTCGTTTTCCGTTTACAGAGAATACATTGATTTTTCAGCTCACTTGCTTGCCAGTCTAAACTCCCTCCAGCACAGCTGCTTGGATTGTCTGTATGAAAAGATGTGGGTTGTTTGCTGGGTGGGACCTATTTCTGGATTCTAAGGATGCCTCTGCTTTTTTGCTACCGGTATAATTATACAAAGCCCCAGGGACGATTTGGCGGTGGTCTGACATGCCAGTCAGACATGTATTTGAACCCAGGGTTCCTCGTTTAAGCAAATCCTCTCGCTCTCTCGCCTGTGTGGTCACCAACTTAAGCTTCCAATTACATCTTGTAGAGATGGTGCTATCCCAGTAAGGGAGTAATTGGAAAGCAATGGTGCTGATGCGTGAGGGATTTTTTAAGTGTTCCCATTGGACCTCAGTATATATATATAAATAGAGGGTGGGGAGGTCAGTCAGTCATGAAATTAACTGAGGTGATGGCTCTCAACCCCACCAGCTCAAAACACTCAGCACAATCGAGTGAGCAAGACTGAATGCAGTGCTTTGCTTTTTGCCTTAAAGACAGATTTCTGTGTCTGTGTAATAGAGACAATAAATTTGCCTAATTTTAAAGACATTTTGTCTAAAAATACATATTTCTTAGACATAAATAGCAGACATCTATTACATGTTAAACCATAGGGTGGTGGTGGACATGCTTTTAGCCTTTAATCTGTAAATAAGAGGTGGAGACGGGAAAAACAGGCGGAGTAATGGGTCTGAGCTGTGACTTTTTAATGTTAATTGTTTAACTGTCTGTGCAAAGACTGGTAGAGGACATGAGTGGAGTCTTAAGAGAGGGATAGAGAGAGAGCCTTAGCATCCCAATATGCTGGACTTTATTAATGAAATCACTTTTTGTGTCTGTCAACATCTCAGTCTGGGCCTTGAGGTGTCTCGGTATGTTGCACTGTAGCTGAAACGCAAGACAATGGGGACATTACGTGGCCCGACAGTGATACCAGCAGACAAAACAAATTCAGTCCCTAGTGGGGACAGAAGGCTTCAGGCTTCCCCTCTGGTACATCAACATCAAATGAGAGACCAAGAAGTTGGAGTTTGTCTATGGCAAGTGGAAGTGCCCTGCCAGCTACACTGAATTATTCAAAATTGGAGTTAGGTGTTCAGCACAGTTGAAATCAACTGAATCACTTCCTGACAGAATGCTACGACATCCTGGTACAAAATCTACTCTAATTTAAATCCTAACAAAATAGTTGTGTAACTTTTTTTCAAGGTGATGAGCAACAACAGCTGTTTCTGAGATGCTCAATAGTCTCCTTTGTTCATGCCAAAACACATTTTTATATTAAAGCATGATGTATATATGAGGCAAACCTCCTTGCTTATGCATTCCTTGTCCATTTTCTCACTTTATTCAGTATCATTTGTGTCGTGGGTAATCACTTCTGCAGTGACAGTGATGTGGTGCTGCTGTGTTGGTGTTAGTTAGTACAGTGCTGCTGTTGGTTTATAACATTGTGTCCATTTACCATGTACTCTGTTAGTAAATGTTAATGTAATTGTTGCTGCATGGTTTGTTGTCTTCATCAGTGTATACATACAGAATGCTGGCGACTTTTCAGGTTTTTAGCACTAAGGATTTAACAAATTACAGCAGCATTGCTGCATCATGCCATACTCATACCAGAACAACACACACCTACACATCACTGCCACATCGGTGTCATTGCAGAGCTGATGACAATCCAACAACCAAATAATTCCTAATCTGTTGGGGTCCTGATAGGAAAGGAAAATAAATGGGGCTTAGAACTACATAATGAATTAGAAAGCAACTGAACTAATACTATAATACAATGGACAATGATTATATCGTGTGTGTGTGTGTGTGTGTGTGTGTGTGTGTGTGTGTGTGTGTGTGTGTGTGTGTGCATATGTGCATATTAATTAAACCCAATTGGCCACTAACCTAATGACTGCATCAAATCCTAAAATGGATTAAGTTACTAATTTAAACATAAAATATCTTATACAAAAATAACTGCACATTTAACGTTTGTAAGACTTTGTCTTGCGTTAATTTTTTTTTTTAATATAAAAAAATAAATAAATTATAATTCTTTTGGTATGTTAACTTACTCACGCTGTCCAAATAATAATTCAGAAAGGGTGTTTATAGTTTTGAATTAGGGCCAAATAACTCTAAATGCTGCTTTGAGGTTGAGAATAATTCAGTTCTCCATAAACCTAGTCCTGGCATCTCATTACAATAGTTTTCCATCAAAACAGAGAAGAAAAAGGCACAGCTAAAATTATTTTGGCAGGGTATACATGCAAAAAAACGACTTCTTTGGCAAACTACATTAAGCATTGATTTTTACAAGATGGTTTATTACACCGATCATGTGCTAATTCTTTTGACCATACAGAATGTCATGTACAGCGTGTTGATAAAGGAGGTTGTACTGATGCACCATAACTAGTTTTGCTTGTGTGCTATAAAATATCTCATTTCATTATCTTTTGCCTAATCCTATCTTAGGGTCATGCGGGGGTTCCATATGCCCATCCAGGGGAGGGCCTTTCTGGCATTGGGCAGATATATCGAGGACAGAGTGCCAATCCATCTCTGGGCACACGCTCACTCACACTATATGGACGCAATTTAGATGGCGCGATTTAAAGCAGCCAATTTACCTCAAATACATGTTTTTGGACTGTGGGAGAAAACCGGAGAACATGGAGACTCCATCCAGATGGGAATTTGATCCCCAATGCTGAGAGGTGATCATGCTAACCACTGCCGTTCTGTAATCAAATATACATAATTAAAAATATATGATTATGTGATCAGGCAACAACTGTAATAAATATGTGTAAATTCAATACATTCAGTTGGCTACTAGTTTGTACTCTTTCTCTGGTTTACTATTACCAGGATAACCTGCCTACTAAGGATGGCTACTGAAAGTCTTTGATCTAGTTGGTATACAGTTTATTTGCCACTAAACCTGTCAGTAATGTGATGAGCTATGATTATTAACACTGGTTACAGCATCTTCACCAAAACCCCATAAAAGCTGAAGGCATTTAAATAACTACCGGCAGCATAAAACCTGCTACTGCAGACTTTTATGAAATCTGTAAAAATGGTAAGAACTCAATCCGAAACACATGGCTGCACAATCCCGTGGCTTGTTCTGTTCGTTCAATCCAATCCGTTTTATATTCTAATCCTCCCCCAAATCCTCACTGCCATGGAATTGATAGGGTTTCTTGACTGCTGTGTTTAAGAATTGCTTGTTTACAGACTCACAAAGCTAGAGTAATGAAGTGACGCCCCACTGTATGAATAGGACCAAAGTGAGAAGACACTCTGATATGCTGAGAATTGTTTTTTTTTCATGAATGTTTGGTGCCACCTTTTACGATGGTTTGGCTGTCAGAAAATATGTTCTACATCCAATTATAGAATGGGGAAAAATATTAAAAACCTGCCGTTTGCGGCCCTATATGATCGACTCCGTGTGCCTTACAACCTGCGGTATAAGTGTGGGTTGAGAACAAGGTTCTTTGAATGCCAAAGTGGGCCACCTTTTAGCCAAAATACAGTTCCATAATTATGATTTGTTTAATTACTGGTAAATGCAGCCATAATGGATTGTAGGTTCAAACCTCATCTGTTTATATATTTATTTTTCCTCACTTGCAGCAGTTGCTGGTGTCCTGGGTCAATCGTTATTGTTAATCAGACCTAAATCTCATTGTGGAAGATCATCGTTTTTAAGACAATGTGCTCATTCTGTCATGCAGTGTGTTGGTTAAAATATCAGAAGTAATTATCTTTTGTATTCAGTAGCCTGAAGCCCCAAATGAACTTCATTAGGTTTAGAAATTGAATATGGTAATTTGATTAAAAACAGCTGGTCCATATCATCAGCATTATCTCCTTCAAAATACATAACTGAAAATGTGATGCTGGGACCACATGGGTAATTTGTTTTGTTCTGGGCCACTGGCTACTTTATTTTTTGCGAACAGATTCTGGGTGACGAAAACATTTAATTAATGAAAACATTCTTATACAGAGGACGCAGAGTGAAATAGGAAATACTGGATTGTGCTTAATGCAGTTTATTTAATTACAACCAGGAAAGATGCTTCATTTAAATTCAAGATGCAGTTGTTGAACTTTATTGTGTATCCTGTCCTTGAAAAGGGTCATAGTGAATTCAGAACCCTACCCTACTGTACACTACACTTCCAGGCCCTTAAAACTGAGACTTTTTCAAATTCTGCTAACGTCTCACACAGGGTCTTCATTTAAAGTTATTGATTGTGTGGGCACTCACTATTGCTTCCTTATTATATTTTACATTTCACCCTATCCCCTTTCCTTATTGGTTACTATATAGTTTTTTATCTGCAACTAAGCAATCAGCAGCTGAGTAGACAATTTACTTTTTAATTATGGAGCTAAAAGGCTTTTAAGGATGTTAATATCCTGATGAAAATGCGAGTGTAATTTCAGCTTGTCTGTAGGAGGCACAGTGTATATGTATATCAAAGCAATACGGGGAATGGGGTAAAAAAGTGGGCGTGGTTGGGTAATCGGGTGTTTTCCGATCACCCTGCGATACAAGACTGGTCTGGTTTCATCTTCGTAGCTCAAAAGTTGGTGGAGTTACGGGAGTGCAAATATTACTAATGCAAAAATATTAAAATATCATTAATACAAAGTGAAGACTTAAAAAAGCAGAAATATATCGGGAACGGTTCGACTGATTCCTTAGCTGTATACAAGCAGTGGTTTTGACAATAAGCCGGACATGTCCTGAGAAAACCGCGTTGATAGCTTGAAAATTGTGTGAGAAGAAAGCTGGACAATAACAGTGGAATAATAAAAATCTTATATGGCAATCACACCAAGTAATCCTTTTATTGTAACTGTGTAAGTGTGCACCTCTATTAATGTGGATGTGGGTTTGGAATGCACGTACACACGGGCATAGCTGGAGAATTCTTTCCGTCAGACTGTTTGTCTGTCTGCTTTTATCATGATCTGTTTTTTCAGCTTGTTATACAGTACAGTCAGCCCCTTACATACTTAATTTCTGAATGTGTAAATGTCTGTCTAAAATCACATGGCATTATTTTTGCAGGTCACTGCCGCTGTCACTCTAAAAAGCATGCAAAATAAAATCTAGGCGCAACTGAATTGTTATTGTGTTTTTAATATTACTAAAATAAAGTCTAAATATAACTTTAGGTACATCTATATGAATGTATATCTATATTTAGGAGTAAAAACACAGTTTGCAGAAAAATGAGATTAAAGACAATGTTTAAATGTCTGTAGATATCTTTTTCATTTTATTTGTAGTCACTGAAATTACGTTTCATTTCAATGAACTTTCATTGCAGAACGTCTGTTACTGCATCGCTTTAGGATGATTTTCAGGGAATTTACCATTGAATGCAGTTTTTACCTAGCGTTTCACCTGTGAGGCAGAGAGGCTGAATGGGCTGTAGGTCGTTATGCACATGAATAGCTGCCTGATGACCTCTTAAGGGTTAGAAAAAAAGGGGGGCTGTTGTCCTCAGAATTTCAAGAACTCAGGATCTCCTGTGTTAAATAGAAAATATCATACCTGCTTCATGTGTAGTCTTTACTGATTTATTGTTTTCTTTCTAATAAAGTCCACGAAGTGCTTGATGTTAAAGTGCTTGATGAAATGTGTGAACTTGATAACTGGGTGTGGGCAAGGCCTGCAAAATAGCCAGTTGCTGCTCAAGGCCAGGATGTTCCATGAGCTAAAACACATCGGATCTGACGGATGAAGCTCAAGGGCACCGAGTGGTAATAAGCTTCCCCAGATAAGGGAAGGAATGGTGTCTTCACCCCCCCCCCCTCACAGAACTCCTTTGACAAGTTGTCCTAGAATAAGCAGAACGAGGGATGGTTTTTACAATAAATAGAGGTAGCAACTAAACTTCGGGGCTGTCTTGGAGAGGCTTGGTGCTGTGCTGAGGTCAGAGCCGATCACGATCTTGGGTTTGTCTTGGAAGAACACACTGCTTCGACTTGGTTTGCCATAAATAAACCGCTTAATTTAAATAACTTAGAAAGGGACTGCATGTGGTTTTTGACACCTTCAGAAAAGATACATTGAGGAAATTGAGATTTCCTAACACTAAACATTTATTTTATGGATCCTGTGCTTCCGTTATCATTGAAAACTGATTCCAAGTGCACTTTTTCCAGAAAGCAAGGCTGTTTAGAACATCTTGATTTTTTTTATTACTTTACTGTTCCCAAGATGGCCATGGGGTATACGAAAGAGGATGTAATGACAGCATGCCTGCAGGCAGCCATGTGAAGCATGTTCTTTGGTCATCCACATGGCCAAAGGCCAGTGGTCCCTTGTTAATGAGGTCAAAAGTTGGCACCTTTAAAAGCTGGCCTGGGTCTCCAAACACTGTTCTAGGGAAATGGAAGATAGCTGGTTACACTCACTCTACTATTCTTTGCCATCACTCACCCACCCTGCTGTTTAAAATTGTAGGTGTGCAGACAGCACCAACACCCTGCAGAGCTTGGCCCCATTTAAGAGAACAAAAAAAAAATGTGGAAAAAAGAGCGAAGTGAGAAACACCTGCTGGTGCACTGTAGTCAATTTAATGCATTATAATAGCTAGAAAATGACTGTCATTAAGTTATATGAGGTTAAAAACTTAATAAACTTTTATGTTCTGACTTCACTTCTAATACATTTTTGTTTTATTTACTCAGCTTTTTAAAAAATAAAAAAAAATAAGAAAAAAAAAAAAAAATTTATTAATACATTTAAAAAAAGAAAAAAAAACACAAATTCTAAAAATACTAAATGTTTATTTATGCATGCATTTGTGAATATAACAGCTGCATTTTATTTTAACAAAAAATATTTATTTGAAAAATAACGTAATTTCTTCCTTCTTATCTACACCTCTTGTACACATCCTCTGAGTTTCACAGGCTGACATTGAGTGAGAAATTTTATTGGTTATTTAGTGGTAGTATTCTTGCTCTCCATGCGGGAGGCCCAGGTTCGATTCCCGGTCAATGCGGATGTGTTTTTTTTGGGGCAGCCGTAGGCTTGTGGTTAAGGAATCACCTTTATGGCCTGAAGGTCCCTGGTTAGTTCCTGTTACCACTAAGCACCATGGCTAAAGTGCACACAGGGCCGCCGACTGCTCTGGACTCGTGTGTTCACTTCAATAAATCAGAACCCATTCCCTACACTACACTACACTACACTACACTACACTACACTACACTACACTGGGCATCCGCTCAGCTTTCTGGCTCCTAAAACTGAGAATTTTTCAAATTCTGCTAACGTCTCACACAGGGTCACTATTGCTTCCTCACTAGATTTTACATTTTACTATGTACTCCTTATTTTTAGGTTAATTAGCTTGTGTTCACATTTGGCATTTAAGTTAATAAGCCTGTTTTGTTCATTGGTTTGTTTTTGTGCACGCGGTCGGGTGTTCGTGTATTTACTTTCTGTGTTCCCCTTCCTCCGTGCACGTCGTTACTTTGATGTCAGCTTGTGTTTGTGTTCCCTCTGTTTTTGGGTGTTCCTACACCCTTAATAAATACTTTTTGCCGCTACCTGTTTGTGCCTGGCTCCCTTCAGTGTGCTTTTGGCTCTGAGCTTCCTATGCGCATCCCGAGGTAAGCAAGCATGGCATCCTTTCCTTATTGGTTACTATATAGTTTTTTTTTATCTGCAACTAAGCAATCAGCTGAGAAGACAATTTACTTTTTAATTATGGAGCTAAAAGGCTTTTAAGGACCAACTAGAGATGTTAATTTGCTGATGAAAATGCAAGTGTAATTTCAGCTTGTCTGTAGGAGGCACAGTGCATATGTATATCAAAGCAATAAGGCGAACGGGGGTAAAAAAGTAGGCGTGGCTGGGTAATCGGGTGTTTTTCGATCACCCTGCGATACAAGACTGGTCTGGCTGCAGCCTGCTCTGACAAAGAATTTCGTCTTTGTAGCTCAAAAGTAGCTCAAAAACAGGAATATATCGGGTCACTTCACTACATGTGTGTGTTTCGCTGCATGGATGAGTTAAATATTCATTCATTCATTCATTATCTTCCGCTTTATCCTATATTAGGGAAAACGTTTCGGGCGCTGGGCAGATACACCCAGGACAGGGTGCCAATCTATCGCTGGGCACACACTCCCTCACACAGACACATTCTACATGGGGCAATTTGGAGAACTCAATTGACTTGATCCATGTTTTTGGACTGTGGGAGGAAACCGGAGAACCCAGAGGAAACCCACGCGGACACGGGGAGAACATGGAAACTCCACCCAGATAGGGATTTGAACCGGGAATCCCTAGCGCTGAGAGGAGAACATGCTAACCACTAAGCCACTGTGCCACCCCTGAGTTAAATATGGAGGACAAATTCCTCCGTGTGTAAGCACTGCAGGCAAAATATTATTATATCAAAACATCAGTCTGTCACTTTAAATGAATCCTAACAAACCATTGTCATTTCAGAAATCCAGTGCTGACTGAAGTGCCCTCTGATTCCAAACTATTCAAATCTTTGCAGAATGAACGACCCTCTGACTGTTCACCGCTGTCATTAAACTTCATTGCTTTGTCTGATAAAGCTATTTAGCCAGAGTTGCAGCATACAGCCTAATTCCAAAACATTTGCCACCTTTATTGAGTCGAGTAAGCAAAAAGCCTTTCAATGTTTTATGCTAACTTGCAGGAGTCTTTCAGTTGCAAACCTTATTGATGTAAATATATTGTTCATTATGCCAGCAATGCACTTACTCTTTGGAGCAATTCAAAGAACAATCTCTTTACCACACTTTGCATTTGCTACTCACCGTGACTGCTCAGAGGCACAGAAGGCAACTTGCTAGGCATTAAGCTGATACTATTGGCACCGACAGTGTTGGTATTGTATCTTGGTGTTGATGGAAATTTATCAGGGGACTACTCAATACAGAGGTTGCTGATGAAAACCCACCTGCCGAAAGTGCAGACCAGCTCCAGTTCACTAGCAGCATTAAGTGGGTTGTCTATTACCTAAGATATATGTTCTTTTCATGTGTTCTGTAGTTTTACAGGTGGCATTTTATTGCTCGCAATCTGTTCCTTTTTCTTTCTTTCAGCCTTTATTTCACTGTCTCAGCCTGACAGACTGGCTAACTACTCAGTAGGGCGATTGTTGTTGCAGGGCACTTGGTATTCAACTGCCTTGATTTAAAGCTTCACAAAAGCTGCTGCAGATGATTTGCAAAATGCATCTGGCAGCTCCCATTGCGTTACCCCATCAGGCTTATAGCCACTAATATAGGAGTTTGCGCCGATACCCAGTCATAAGAATAAATGTAGTCTCATGCCTTAAAAGGGGGATCTAACAAAACATCTATTCAAAGGTCAGACATAATCTATGAGAAAGAAATTTACTGGTTATCCTTATGAAAATGTATAAATCAGCAAACATCAGTGTGTGCATATATAATTTTTTTTTTCTTTTTGAAAAACGATAACTTGTTAACTGAATTGGCTTTCAGACACTATAAAGCATGACAAGCTGAGCAGTCTGAGATGAATAGGCTTCCAGCATAACTTTTATGTGCTCTTTTGAAATGAATAACAAGTAACACATTGGCCATTAAACCCTGCTTCCACTTTGGCCCTTGGCCTTGTCTTCGCCAAGTAAGGTCTAGTAAAAAGCAACCAATACGTGCCGTTCTGGGAAACATGCGAACTTTAGCCTTGGACTACATTCGAGACAAGACTCCAGTAAACCTTGTTGTGTAATGAAGACAAATAGGTGTACCAACCCAATCACAAAATTTTTATTTACACAGAGTGGTTCAGGAGGTCTTAACCAAAACAGTTTGATTTCCATGCTACATTACAAAGTAGGATAGTGTCCGTAACAGTCAAGCATTCAGTGACATCACAAAGTGATCATATACTTCAAAATATAATGCTGATGGTTAAAATAAAAAAAATAAAAAACATGTACTGTACTCACATTATTTTTGTATATATTTAATACATATATATATATATATATATATATATATATATATATATATATATATATATATATATATATGTATATATATATATATATATCAATGTATTTAAAAATACATTCATCAGCCATTTTATTACATACACCTCCTCAGTTCTACACTTTTTTCAGTTCCACTGATCATATAGATGGCCATTTAAATTCTACAACTCTGTATACTTTATTAGTCTACTCTAGTATGTTTTGGGAAACAGGTAGTGGGCTTACTCTACTGCATGTATATTGACTGAACCCGATCTTAATACCGGTACTGGTTTTTGCAGATCCAGTAAATTAATGACAAATACATGACTTCTAACAGAGCCACATCAAGAACTTTGCTCAGCGCTTTCTTACAGCTAAATGTACATACCACATGGATCTTAAAAGAATGGCCCGTTCCTTTCCACTGTGTCAAAATGATAAAAGCAGTCTTCACATTAACGTTGCCTGAGCAGCAGTTTGTCAAATTGTGGCTCCGAGCTTTGAGTGACCAGTTTGTCGACCATGTGTTTTATCAATCAGTGCTTCCAGTTTGATGGCCATTTCAGGAATTTTAGCTTCAGGGTTATCGGACAGTATCCAGTGTCCTGTTTTATATTCAGACTGTTAGCCTAATTGCTCTTTAGCTACTTGCCGATTTTATTAGGGACATCTGTTCCAAAATGACTTTGTAAGTCGACATTTAAAGCTTAGTAAATGTTATGTCATTGTCACTGCTGTGCTGTATCTGGAGTATAATGACTAAAATATATACAAATCATAAGATTAGTGTCAGTTAGTAACTGAATAGCTACATTTTAGCAGTAGTATGTTACACTATCAGTACTGTGAGAGTTTTACACTCGAGTCTGTTCTTGTATAAGTAAAAAGACTATAGTTGATAATCTGTATGGCAGAAACAATCACCAGCAGGTGTGTTTCGATAAATTTATATAGTAAATAATAATAATACTAAGTAAACAAAGCCTGTTTGAGTCATATTACTGGCATATGTTTTAATTGGCTAAAAATGTTCACTCAACAAAAGTACTCTCCAATCAGACGACATGAATACGCTGACATAAAAGTGTCTGCTAAAGGGTCTTGGTGTCGCCAACTCAAAAGGGTCGATCGACACTTATTTAATGCCACTAGGTCTTCAGCCCGGCGTCACGGAGGCTTATGGGTTAGCACGTTCGTCTCTCAGCACTAGGGATTCCCGGTTCGAATCCCAATCTGGGTGGAGTTTCCATGTTCTCCCCGTGTCCGTGTGGGTTTCCTCCGGGTTCTCCGGTTTCCTCCCACAGTCCATAAACATGGATCAAGGTCATTGAGTCCTGCAAATTACCCCATGTGTTTGTGTGTCTGTGTGAGTGAGTCCCCAGCGATAGCTTGATAAATGTCTAGATGGCTTGATAAATGTCTGGAAGTGGTGCAACCTAGGAAACGCTATGAAAGGAAGTGGATGGAGCATTTGGAATATTCATTCATTCATTCATTCATTATCTTCCGCTTTATCCTATATTAGGGTCGCGGGGGGGTTCCGCATGTCCATCCAGGGGAGAACGTTTCGGGCGCTGGGCAGATACACCCAGGACAGGGCACCAATCTATCGCTGGGCACACACTCACACACACATACACACACACAAACACACTCTACATGGGGCGATTTGGAGAATTGACTTGATCCATGTTTTTGGACTGTGGGAGGAAACCGGAGAACCCGGAGGAAACCCACAAAGACACGAGGAGAACATGGAAACTCCACCCAGATGGGGATTCGAACCGCGAATCCCTAGTGCTGAGAGGCAAACGTGCTAACCACTAAGCCACCGTGCCGCCCGCATTTAGAATAATTTAATAAATATTCATGGACAAAATATAATGAAAATAGGTCTTTAGAGAACACTTTGAATGGCCTGATGGCCCACTACTGACTTAAATTTAAATCACCACCCAAATGAGCGCCCACATTTTTCCTGTCTGTCATATAACCTCTACAGTTTCTTTACAGTTGGAAGCTGTGGTGACCATAGCAGGTTCTGTGTTAGTGTAGCATTCCTTCAGCTTGTATGCATGTTCTAAACACACCGCTATCCTGGTCCATATCTCATGATTTAGTTTTTTCCTTCGAGGTCAGTCCAAAGACCTTTTTCCACATGTCAAGAATAATGACTGATGAAATCGGCCAAAGCAAACAAAATTCAGATCATATCATAACATTTTAATGCAAACAGGTGCAGTAGCATAACCTACACAGACTGATTTCATCAGCTCATTACATTTCAGCCATACCTTTAAAACTGTATCAGAAATCCCATCACTCTTATCTTTAAGTGTGGCATAGAAACCACAGGAAATGATTCTACATTTAGAAAGCAAAACAGGTAAATGCGTATCATTTTGTAAGTAGCTGTGGAGAAACAAAAAAATGTTCATGTTTATTTTCTTATGTGAATAATTATCCAGCTATAAATTACTACCATATCATTTTTTTACTACTGCAAATATTTTATAAGTACAAATTATATAAAACTGATGTATTAATATATTTCATTGTTGGAATAAGCTATTAGAAAATATTACTATTATATTAGAAAGGTTACTGTGTAAAAAAACAAAACGGATGATGCTATAAATAATACGTTTTGTCAGATAATTTCTTTGCCCACTGTGTGATATAAGAGTCTATGATTGAATGAATTAAATATTGTAAATATCCATCCATCCATTATCTTCCGCTTCATTCTTTAATAGGTTCGTGCCCATCCAGAGGCAGATACACCCAGGACAGGACGCCAATCTATCGCTGGGCACACACTTACTCACACAGACACACTCTATATGGGGCAATTTCGAGAATTCATTTGACCTTTATGCATGTTTTTGGCTGTGGGAGAAAACCAAAGAACCCGGGGAGAACATGGAAACTCAGATTGGGATTCGAACCGGAAATCCCTAGTGCTGAGAGGAGAACATACTAACCACTAAGCCACCGTGCTGCCCTATTGTAAATATATTATATATATATATATATATATATATATATATATATATATACTGTATATTTTTTAAATATTGTAATCCTGAAGTTACTTGTTTCAGATTTTGATTTAAGTCTTTTCTGACTCATATTTTTACATGTGGAAAAAAACTTTTTAGCCATTTGCTTTTTCTCTTTTTAAATGGTGATACAAAGCAATTTGAATGTTCGGTTCTCCATTCTGTGGCTAAGATGGAAAACCAAAGACACGATGCTAATCCCCTGAGACAAAATTGTCCTTCAGCAGAGACCTTGAGAATCCAGCAGCTGGGCAGCAAAGACAGAATCAGCAACAAAACCAACCGCAGTGGATTTGTATGTCTTTTGATTTAAGGTTTATGAAAGAAATAGTTCTTCCATCATGACATGTAAATTTGAATAATGTTTTTATATTAATTAAAGTCATTTAGAAATGGAGCCTCTGTTAACAAAAAGAAACAAGACAAGTTGCAATAAATCCATTGATGTAACCAGGGTTTGATTGTCAGCTGTGAAGTCATAAAGTTAGAAATAAGGCTTTTGGCTGCCAGAAGAAATAATCCAACTATCAGAGTTGATTATGTTTGAATTATGTTGTGGCTATAGTCATATAGGGGACGGAACAGTGGAGGCACAAAAATGACTCAATAACTATAGTAAATTTTAGAAGCTAACATCACACAATTTGAAAAAAAAAATCAGAAAAGCAGAAGATGAAAGGAGGATGGCTTCCACAACAGGATAATGATCCTAATCACACCTTAAAGTCCTTCATGGATTACCTTTAAAGGTGCAAGCTGAAAGTTTTGCCATGGTCTTCACAGTTCCATGCCTAGTATTATGAAAAAACTGTGGCAGCACTTGAAATAAGAGCTAAAAGAATTAACAAAACATACCCAAACAAAAAAAATAATAAATCAAAGCATTTGCAGGCTACACTAAATGTTTTATATCTGTACACAGGGCACAGTTTTGGCCAAAAATGCTGCTTTAAATTGTCATTTTTTGTAATTATTTTTATCTAAAGGTGTTATATTCAGGACTTTAGTCAACACCTCTACATTTGCAAGCAGTATACACTGTGCATTTAGCATTTAACCCATTTATTGTTGTGTCAGGTATTTATATGTATGTATCTTGTTACGATTACATAATAAGAGAAACGCAAATACGTTTTCCATCAGGCATCTTAATGCATCTTGATGATAGAGTTGCCACATCAAACGAACGATGACAGTAACTTTTACACCAGCAGTTGAACAGCCAGTCTTTTCCAGGAAAATGTCCAGGCCTTACCAAGAAGTCAGTAAAGCCATTTCCTTTCATTTGCTGTCCATGTGCTGTGTGTTCTAGCAGTGGTTACGACACCCCTGGTCAGAGCAATTTCGATGAAAACATCTGTTCCAGGTCATTCATAATGAATTTAGTAATGTGCTTTTAGTTAAAAACCTATTAAAACCAAGCAGCACATGATTATTTTAGTAAGATCCATTATCAGTTATGACTACAATCACCAGGACAAGACAATACTTTAAAATTTAATTTTATATTTTGATATATGTTTTCACTAATTCACATATTAATTATTGACTCTACATATGGAGATATATATGGGATGTTTTATTGGGTACTGCTCATTGTTTCTCCACTGGAAAATACTGACATTGTAGTTTTAAAATTACGTTATGTAGTCCATATGTTTTTCCTTTACTCTGATAATTAGGACCCCCAGAGCAGGTATTATTAGTGTGGTGGATGATGGTTTGAGTGGATCAGACACCTGTATGTTCTGATTGCTGTACTGTTCTCTGTCCAGCATCACTGCTGTGTCTGATCCACTCATACTAGCACAACACACACTAACACACGACCACCATGTCAGCATCACTGCTGTGTCTGATCCACTCGTATTAGCACAACACACACTAACACACGACCACCATATCAGCATCACTGCAATAGTGAGAATCATCCACCACCAATACCTCCCCTTTGGGGGTCCTAATAATCAAACAACATACTAAAACGAACGGGAAACAGATGGATTAATGACTCTGCTTGCCCTTCAGAAAAATGTGAGACTTAAAACTAACATTTTATCTTCCCAATGACTCGTCTAAAAGAAAAAAAAACCCTATATAAACATTTATCATTTTTATCCAAAACCACTTTGTGCAGTTTAAATACTTCTTCGGTTCACAAGTGAGTTGTGTCATAAATAATATGGGAAATCGAATGTACTTATCTGCTATAATCTTACTGTGGTCTGTATTGTAGGAGGTGGTGAGGTAAAAAGCCATGTTTTACATAGCCATTCACTGTCTCTCACTAAGTAACATCCAGCTGGGACATGATACCTTTCATTCCGCTGCCTCGGGCTATTTTCAGTTTGATCCCTCAGCTGGATGGAGATCTAAGATTAAATATATATTGTGGGCTGATGGTGTGGAATTTTGACGTGCATTACTTAAATAGCTCTGATTACATTATCTGTAGAGTAGATAATGTCACTTTGACTAAATCATTTGAATTTAGAAACTGATTTTAATATGGATTATTATTAACCTTATTAGTTGAACAATGGGGCGGCACGGTGGCTTAGTGGTTAGCACATTCGCCTCTCAGCGCTAGGGATTCCCGGTTCGAATCCCCATCTGGGTGGAGTTTCCATGTTCTTCCCGTGTCTGCGTGGGTTTCCTCTGGGTTCTCCGGTTTCCTCCCACAGTCCAAAAACTTGGATCAAGTTAATTGAATTCTCAAAATTGCCCCATATAGAGTGTGTCTGTGTGAGTGATTGTGTGCCCAGCGATGGATTGGCGCCCTGTCCTGGGTCCCAGCGCCCGAGACGTTCTCCCCTGGATGGGCATGGGGAACCCCACCGTGACCCTAATAGAGGATAAGCGGGAGATAATGAATGAATGAGTTGAACAATGTTACATATACAAGAGAGTCCGTCAAGAGATCACCAAGTTGTCAGCATCGTTTCTAACAGCATCGTCAATCACTGGAAACCTCCAGAAATACTAAATCTATAGAGAAGCTAAAAAGCCGTATGTGACTCTGGACTGACCTGCCATTTAAACAGTGGGTTGAATGTAATAGAAATAAATGATGACGGCCTATTTTTTATGTGTTCTACAAAGACAACTCCATAAAAAAGTTAAGTTTTACATTAGATTATTGATTCCCACCTAGAAATAAGGTCAAAAAGCAGGTCAACAGAGGTTTGGATCTATTTTTTGGATCTATTCTATTTTTTTTTTCTCTTTGACTTACTTTTAGTATAACTAATAAAAATAGGTTATTGTATAAAGCTCTGTAAAGTATCTTGCTGTTATCCTTCTGTAAGACAGTGAGTATTATATGTACATATATGTACGGGTTTATATTCATTTTCTTTTCCATGCAGCATGTGAGTTGATTTTAAATAAGTGGCATTTGAAATAAGCGAACCAAATACTTGCCCTCAAATACTTGGTACTTTGTAATCACTCACCACATTCAGTTTATTTTGCACAGTGTTTACACCAAGTAATCTACATTTTCCTTCACAGCTATGTCTCCTGAAACATTAAAGCATGAGCATCACTAGCTTGCAGATGCTTATCAAACACCATCCATCATCTCAGTACCACATTTAATGGAAACGATGATTGCTCGAATCCTTGTTGTTTGTAACCACTTGAGTTGGCAGGCTGCTCGTCTCTGTTTATACGTTCAGAATGACTTCTTTATTGTGTAACTAGATCTTTAAGATTGCTTGCTTTTAAACTGTGTATATAAAAGCCTTTTTCCTTTCTTCAATGTGACATATGCAGCCAACATTGTTTACTAGCAAGTTAAGAAAGCAGGGACATATGCTGTGAAGATTGTCATGACATTTATGGGGGAACCAGATGTCGCCAAAATGCTTTAATCTGGAGAAAGCAAGCATTACACTTGTCTGGGTTACACCTTTGAATAAAGATGCAAATTCAGTTCATCCTCATCGGGCAAGAAAATAAAGTGAAGTGCTGTCGCAACTATTTATTATACGTTCAAGTTTGAGAAAGGATCCCACTACAGTTACAGTTATAATCCTTCCTGCTCACTTTCATCCTTGGTGTTTATTTAGTGGAATATGAATCATTTTTATTACTGCATTTAAACAGAAAGGAATTTGGCATCCACATATAATCCATCCGTACAATAAAACTCAACACATGCACACACTGGTGAAGTAAGCACATGTGCCCAGAGCGGTGGGCAGCCCTGTACAGGTTATCCCCACAACAACGTTCTTTGTTCCTCTATGCACCGTCACACTGGCCTTCCACCCCTCTAGTATCACCCATTTATCTATGCCTCTGCCACATCGGCCTCTCCACCCCTGCATCATCCGTTTTTCTATGCCCCTCACACCAGCCTTTCCAATCCCCAGTGTTGTCTGTTCCTTTATGAGCCACACCAGAATTTCACCCCTAATTGTCGTCCATTCATCCATGCCCCTGCCACACCAGCCTCTTTAATCCTCTGTACCCCTGCCAAATTAGCCTTTCTCACCCCTGCATTTTCCAATCCTCTGTAATTAATAATTAAGTTAAATGTACAGTAATTGTAGACATCACTTGTCCTGTCGTTCCAACAATACCAGACCATTTATAGACATCTGACCAATGCTTTTCCTCAGCTTAACAATAATATGCATTATCACACACAAACACACACGTCATGTTAAAGCATCTATATAGTTTGTTTATCTGTGGCTCATAATATAATCTATGCTGGGTCCATCCATCCATTATCTTCTGCTTTATCCTCTATTAGGGTCGCAGGGGGGGGCAGATACACCCAGGACAGAGCGCCAACCTATCGCTGGGCACACACTCACCCACTCACACAGACACACACACACGCGCTCTATATGGGATAATTTGGAGAATCCATTTGACCTTGATCCATGTTTTTTGGAATGTGGGTGGAAACCGGAGAACCTGGAGGAAACCCATGTGGACACGGGGAGAACATGGAAACTCCACCCAGATTGGAACCGGGAATCCCTAGAGCTGAGAGGAGAACATGCTAACCACTAAGTCACCGTGCTACTCTTTGCTGGGTGTTTTTCGTTTGTATTTTCTGATTCATGATCATATTTGTTATCTTTGCAGCAGTGTTGATGGGAGGACCAAAGGATCTTAAATGATTTCATTTCTGAAATGAAGTGTGTCTTGAGGTTTGTTCTCTATGTGTGTGGAAGTGTGTGGTTCTAAAAATATGCTATAAAGAATTCATCACCCAGAACATATTTTCAGTTATTGAGGTGGTATGTTCTTTACAGTGAATAGATTTTAGTCCAAGTTAAGTTAGAAACTGAATATACGAGCTGTACATTAGTGACTTTAATTGTCAATGTGCTTTTTTTTATTATTTTTTTTATTTTTACAAGCGATTTAAGTTCATGTTTCTTATGGTTGGCCTTTGTGCACAATGCTTACGATCTTTCCTGAGATATTTCATCTTGAAAATCGTGTTTTATTTGAAGGTTTTAACACTTTGAACATTTTGAGTGCTTTGAACATCTGAAGCGTCTTTTCATCTGTATTTATCTCTGAAGCTCATATTGCTTTAGAGAGTTGTGCACTGATTGTTTCTTCAGTTATGGTGCAATTTGGATGCAGTTTCATCTCAAACTTAAACTGTTCAATAAATAGCCTTACATCTTGACTCTCAGAGTTATACTTGTGCTGCACAGATTTATTAATTTCCAGTGACTAACTGAAACGGACAGTATACATGCTCTGATGTTTAAAACAAACCTGCATGTTTTAGTTGCACTGTATAATAATTGTTTCTAAACTTTCTCTTTGATAAAGCTTTTATAACATTACCATACTGCCACATCTTTTTTGAAAACTGTTTTTAAATCATTTTAGAATCAACAGAACTACATAGTCTAAATCTTTATTTCATAACTGTAACGTACGGAAAGAATGAGGATCTGAGATATAATTTGCCAGACAAATAGCAATTTCCTTTGCGCCGCTCAGAAACTGACTGACAGACAAATGTATACAGCAGCAGATTTACAGCATGTTTCTCATTTGTGCTGCAGCTGAGACACACACTCTCTCTCTCTCTCTCTCTCTCTCTCTCTCTCTCTCTCTCTCTCTCTCTCTCACTCACATAGACACAAGTCTCACCCATTTTATCTACCTGCACATCCATATACAGACAATTACCCCACAGGCATTGTAGGTGAGCTCACCTGCAGTAGTCTGCTTTACTGATTCCGCCTCTCATACCCATTGCTCCACCCTCATATAATATACTGCATATAATAATTTGCTTAAATATGTGGTCTACATATTGAAATATACAAACCACTTTTTACTACTGAATGTACATTTTGATTCAAATCAAATTTCATGGACATGCGTGAATTCATGATGAACGCCATATTAACTCGTTGAAAAAGGAAGAACATCGCTTTCATTCATGTAGAACGTCTGTGGCATGTCAAAATCAATTACTCAATAAATTAAGATCTTAGTGAGGATTAGAAAACCATCATTTTTAACACGAAAACGAATGATCAAGTCCTAATATCATAATATAACTGAATGTTTTACTGCCACGAAGTGCAGTTCAATTTAAAATTAAAATTTTGTTGAAGACCAGAATTTGTGTATTATGATTATTTATCTAGGATTTACCCAAATTATGGAATGAAAATGACTTGCCAGTAAATTCCATCTATCAATTATGTTCCGCTTTATCCTCTATTAGGGCCGCGGGGGGGGTTCCTCATGCACATCCAGTGGAGAACGTTTTGAGCACTGGGCAGATACACCCAGGACAGGTTGCCAATCTATCGCAGGGTACACACTTACTCACACAGACACACACACAAACTATGTGGGGTAATTCGGAGAATTCAATTGACCTTGATCCATGTTTTTGGACTGTGGGAGTAAACCAGAGAACCCAGAGGAAACCCATGCGTACACGGGAAGAACATGGAAACTCCGTCCAGATTGGTATTCGAACCGGGAATCCCTAGCGCTGAGAAAAGAAAATGCTAACCACTAAGCCACTGTGCCTAAATTAAATGTTAAAAGTGAACAATGAAAATGTGCAAATGATCAGCTGAACAAAGGGCTCACTGACGTGGAAGTTGGTGCATGATGCATCATGGAAACGAAAAAGATATAAAACCCTAAAACTGAAATGCTATGCATCTACATGTCACAAGAGTCCTTATCTGCTTAATTTATTCCCATGATTCCTCTGGTTTGTAATGGGTTTAAATTTGTCATCTCTACCTTTTAAACGATTGTGTTCTATCTGAACATGCCATGTTAGACTCTTTGAATCTGTTTCATACCGCCAGGTGCTCATCCCAGCTCTGCTTCACTGCTTCACCTTTGCTGGTGGAAACTTTAAAAGTGTTCTTATAGTCACGTCTTAACATTAAGATAGCTATGATGTTCGGCTGTGTGGCAACACCTGTACAAATATGACCTTCATGAAGTATCATTAGAAAACATTAAGCTAGAACCTTTAGATCACTATGATTAAAGGCATGTTTAGAGAAGAAAGGGTTCAGGATTTCATGAAAGAACACCTCTAACTTTCAACTATTGGCATAGATCAGTCATGCTTTTTGCTTGCGGTGCAGTCAGTAACATGAAGAATTAAAATACTTTTAGCTGGAAAAATAGTTACAAATATTTAATACACACAAAAAGGGGTGGTATCAAATTTTGAACATGTAGGGTGCAAAAATATCTGCTTCACATCATTTTCTTTTGCATTTTGACCTAAAAATAATCATGTTATGAAATGTTTCAGCTTTTTACTATATGCACTGCAAATAATTTAATCTGAACAAGTAAGAAAATCTTGAAGAAGTGTAACAATTTTTTTTACTTGAATAGGTTTATAGTAAGATAATAATCTAGTTTTTTGAAAATCTTAACGAGATAAATTCACTCACTATATTGGCAGATACTTTTACATGATTCATGTATATTTTTTGTCTTTATTTTTCTGATATTTTTACGCAGATTTTTTGCAGGGTGTAAAAAATTCAATAAAATAATCAATGAAATATTCACATATATTTAAAGTGATCTATTTTGCCTACTGTACTTACACACAGAGGAATTTCTCCTCCACAATTACCCCATCAGTGCAGTAAAACACACATACACACACACACTGAGTGAAGTGAGCACATGTGCCCGGAATGTTGGGCAGCCCTGTATACAGCATCCGGGGAGTAAATTGTGGTTGGGTGCCTTTCCCAATGGCACCTTAGACATAGTACTTGGTGAGAATAGCAATCAGTCCGAGGACCTTCAGGTCACAAGGCCTTTACAGTACGACATTACAGTAATGGATTTTGACCTGGGGATCTCCATACTTTTTCCCGCTAAAGTGTTTATTTGAAGTCTAACTGTTTGATTTAATTGGAATACACGTACATTTGTCTGTAATACACTCTCACATCACAAATCCATAATAAACCATAAATAATAAAAGCCCATAAACAAATGGAGCATTGTGGATTACTTTGACTGACTTGCTTACATAGAACTGCACTCATCCCCATCCTTTGGGATGGTCAGGGATTCCTGTAAGCTTGACCTTATACAACACTATGAATCTTCCAATTCTTTTACATCTGCAAGGAAATGCGACCATATATTCCTATATCGTCATTTAAAAAACATTTTAGTAGCAAGTATAATACAAGAGTTGTTTTTTACATCTAACATTTAAATTTTTACTTGATTCAGAGTTTTAAAAGGATCAGGTTCCAAAGCAATCATTATTAATACATGAATTGTTTGGCGCTGGATGAATGGCTTTTACCGTTCTGCTTATTTGCAAAGTGTGTAAAGATCCAGCAAGATAAAAATGCTTGTTTAAGGGCATCCTTCTAGCACATTCTCTTTTATTCCACTGAAGTACCCTTGTTGGTGTCTCATTTCTCATTCCCAGTGGCACGAAAAGGGTGAATTTATTTCCAATATACACCACAAATAAAGATCAATTCCATCCAGCGAAGCATGCCATTTCTGTTGGGTATATTTATAGCTTTTGTGATTGCAGGCTGTTTCATGTACACTTTCTACAAAGCAGCCTGTAACTTTGATTTATTTGGTTGTAACCATGAAATATTTCATCATAAAGTAATATTTGAGGGGAAAGGGAATTCGGTATTTTATTTGTCAAAATTCACGTAAGTTGCTTGAGACATCTAGTTTGTCATTCTTGAATCCTTAACTTTCACTCGCCTACAGTGTTGAGCTGGTCAGCTGGACGTGGGGTGGAACTCAGCTCAAAGCTGACTTGTACTCACAAGCATCGTGTAGTTTCTAATGTGTTTCAGTTGGAGTACAACAGAATGTGCAGTGTTAATTAGGTATGAGCCTAGTGGAAATGCTCTTCTGTACTTCTAGTGGAATTAGCTTTGTCTGAGTAGCATTGTCATTGCCACCTGTCAGTAATTATTTCATGGCTATATAAACCTCTTATCATGCAGAAATGCTGTATAAAGAGCCATTGCATTGCAGATAGATATCATGTTGTGATGGTAGTACAGTGATGCTGGGGTAGAAAGTGGAGCCGTCGTCAATGGACTTTGAATAGAGATAATTAGCTTACTTGGGGCGGCACGGAGGCTTAGTGATTTGCACATTCTCTGCTTACGGTTCTCCGGTTTCCTCCCACAATCCAAAAACATGGCTCAAGGTCAATTGAATTCTTCAAATTGCCCCATATTGAGTGTGTTTGTGTGTGTCTGTGAGTGTATGACCAGTGATGGGTTCGCGCCCTGTCCTGGGTGTATCTGCCCAGAACCCAAAAGGTTCTCCCTTGGATGGGCACGGGGAACCCCCCACGACCCTAGTAGAGGATAAAGCGGAAGATAATGGATGGATGGATAATTAGCTTATGTCAGAAATTTAAAATTTCTGAAACATAATGAGAGTCCCAATATGGCCGAAAGACTAACAAAGGATATTTGATTTTGCCGCCACTGGAAAATACAGGGCTGGGATTGGCTGATTTAAAACCTAGGGGGGTAATCTGAAATTGGCTTAGTCAGTTAAGGGGCGGGAACTAGACGTAACAATATGTACAGGTAACCCTTGGATGGGCTCTCTCTCTCACTCGGACCTGAAGGCGTACTTAACACCTGAAGCTGAATGGGCAGACCGCTGGCCAGCGTTACTTCCTGACGGTATTCAGAAAAGATTCCTTTTGTTCTCAATAAACCAGTTGAGAACGGCCATCTTGCATCGGCGTGTTCTTTTGCTTTTCCAGAAATCAAAAAGATCCCAACACTTACCTGACACGGCAAATAACATATTCCAACACGTGTTTTTTTAATTCATTTATAAGTGTTGAATCCTGGCTCCGGTCCTCATTCGTACTCACCCTGTTATACTCATTATTATCAGTTCAACTGATCATATAGAAGGACTTTGTAGTTTAACAAATAGAAACTTTACTCCATTCGTTTCTCTACATACTTTATTAGTTGGTTATATTATGTTCTCCGATGATCAGGACCACTATCGGGGAGGTATCGGGGAGGGTGGTGGATGAGTGCATCTGGACAGAGTACAGCGATCAGAACATACAGGGGTCTGATCGACTCGTTTATACTATGTAATATATAAAGTTATATCTTCTGTTGAATCAAGTTGCATCTAATTCTCTGTTTTAATACTCGGATACACAGATTAGAAATAAAAACACAAAATGATTCTGAGTCCCATAAATAAGACATGGTATGTTTAAGCCAATGTCCTTAATATTTTAAAACTTTAATTTAAAACAATAAAAATAATACAGTGTAGAGCTTCTGTTATCTAGGATACAGTAACAGAATCTAATGAGGTTTTATAATGATTTTGGTGTAAAGATGTAGGAGCGTTTCATAAAATATGAATATGTTATTATGGGCCTCATGTGCCTCCTGTAGCTGTCTTTGATGCTGAGTTTTATTGTACAGAGTCTGGATGCATCAACTCAAGAAAAAAAAAACACCAGTTATAAGAGACTCTGCTCACAGAGATCAAACCTTTAAACTTTGTGAAAAATGAAAATTACCAGTCATTATGCATGCAACTAAAATAGTATTTTAGATTTAAAAAAACTCTAATATTACAAAATAACTCGTATTTGCTGGGTTGTGTATTTTTATTGTTTGCACTGTGCTTTGAATCCATGCCGACATGGAGAGAACACGTTAAATCTAATTCACACTACTGGCTGCCATAGTGTGTTGCTGTTTTAATGGCCATTGCCAGTTTGAAGACTAATTACTTATACTTGTTGTTGTGTGTGCTGGTTTGTGATTGTTAGTCGTCTCTGTTCAGAAGTTCAGATGATTAGAAGGAACGCATCAATTCTGCTAATGATAAAAGTTTGGTGTGAAAAATGCAGCAACACATGTATTGCCCTCCATCTTCCCTCCTTCATGCTTCTTCTTGTTTTCTCAGAGAGCCTGCATTCATACTGTGAATTGAGTCTCTCACCTCAAGCTTGGACATGTTTCTTTTTAAATGTGAACACCACAGGAAATCAAAGACCTGCATTTTTCTGCACATCACTAAGTGAAAACTGTGATCTGACAAGGAAAACATCTTTTATTTCATCACATTTTTTCCTTACCTTGGCACAACTATCCACATTCAGGTGCCAAAGCACCAATTTGCCAAAGGTGCAAAGTAAATCTCTCTGTCAAACATGTGCTGATCGAAAGAACCATACTTTTTACACAGAGACAGAGATACAACTTCAAAGTTAAAGAACATGAAGGACTTAATCAAACATCTTCAGGGGAAATGATACAGTTCCTGCTGTATATTCAAATGAAACACTTGCTGTGAACTTACCTGGATTCTCAAATCCCTTTACTCTGCGTGTGTGTACCTAAGTAAGTAAGTTAGTAGCTGAGGATGAAACTAGTTATATTTTTCAAATTCCGTTTCACTTTTTTTTATCACTGGAACAGCACGACCATCATTTCTATTATATCTGGATGAATAGACATTTAGACCACACAGCCTCTCTTAAAGAAGCTCCCACAATTCATAGCTGGGGACTTTTTTTATACTTCTGCACTTGTTGTAAAGGCATGTTCTCTCATTTCTATGCTGATGACACTCAACACATCTTCTTTCCTTACATCTCTGGAGGACATCCCATCATAAATTTCAGCCTATCACTTAAAGCTAAGCCATTGCAAGACTGAACAGAATTACATTTATGGAAACCCTTGGATTATGCTCTCAGAAAAGGCACGAAAGCTCAGCAATATTAATATGGTCCTTTCAGGTACTTACCTTTTCTTAAATATAAAAAGTTTCAAGCTGAAGTCTGCTCCTGTCCTCTGTTGTCATTTCTAGTTTAGACTACCGCAACTCTCTACTGGATTTTATTCCACTAAAATCCACGAGACCCTTAAAACTCCTCGAGAATGCCGAGAACATCAGTTCTTCACTACATCACTCTATGTATTGAGGTGTTTTTCTTACTGATGTTTTGTAGCTGCAATCCATCTGATTTAAAGCACTGATAAGTGCCTTGATGCTGCTTATTCCTCCATGTACACACTCATCAACTCAGATTTGTATTACAGTATGCACACTTAAAACATCAAGCACTGCTTGACTTGAACTACCCATCATATCACTAAAACTAGAATCCTGGTATTTTTTTCCAGGCAGGTACCCGCAAATTGAAAAAGAAACTTCCATTGAAGAGCATGGCTTTCTTAATGTTATTTTACTATTATTTGATATTATGTTGTATTCCTACCACACATACATCTTTAGCACTAACACAAGTGCATGGTTACAATGAGAGCATTATTGTAAAGCTCTCTAAATAAGCACAAGTGCTATCATAAGATGATAGATGTTTGGTTTATGCTTATCATAGTATAGCATTATGAATGAAGGTCATGTCTGCTGGAAATGGCATTTTTATTGTTCCCGTTTTCTATATATATTTTTGTTTGATCACTTTTTACTTTCTTTGTTTAAATGTAATACATTTATTTACTTCAGCACAATACAGCCAGCTGAAAACAGATGTTTTAAAAGGTGATGCCTTACTTGTGTAGAAGGGAATGTTGGATGTATAAGTTCATTAGGTGTTAAGGGACTCTCATGATTAATTAATTGTAATAATTTTAAATGCTGCCCAGCGATATATTGGCGCCCTGTCCTGGGTCTATCTGCCCAGCGCCTGAAATGTTCTCCCCTGGATGGGCATGGGGAACCCCAATGCGACCCTAATAGAGGATAAAGCAGAAGATAATGAATGAATGAATGAATGAATTTTATTTGCAAACGTGGTAATTTGCATGATTTTGCAACAAATAATTGCCTTTTTCCGTGGTCTCACTCTCTCATATATATATATAACAATTGATTCTATTCAGTTTGCTGAAAAAGAGATTGCAGTACCAATTTACATATTTAGGATACAATATTGTATTTGCTCATGTAGAGCAGAGCTCAGAATGCAAACAAGCTCTGTGGGAATTGTTTTAAAAGAATTTCATGCTGGGCCTCATTTAATACTTGCATTGTTTTGTTTTGCTGTGCTCTCCTTAGACCTTAAATGTGCTGTGGAACTATGTGCATTTGTATATTTAATTGTGATATCACATAAAACAACAATAGCTCTTCCTGTTTTTGACTTTTTCGACTTTCAGTTAAGTACACTGTAGAGACAATAGTATTATGACACGTACAGGAGCTATTTTGACATTCCATCCGAACTCAGCTCCCCAGCTACAACAGCTTCCACTCTTCTGGGAAGGCTTTCTACACCATTTCAGAGCGTGTCTGTGTCAAAGAGCATTTGTGAGGTCAGACACTGCTGCTGAACAAGATGGCCTGGCTTGCAATTTCCTTTCTAGTTCATCCCATAGGTGTTTAATGGAATTGAGGTCAGGGCTCTGGGCAGGTCAGCAAAGGTCATCTGCTCCAAACTTACCCAACCATGACTTCATCGACCTTGGTTTGTACACTTGGGCAAAGTCATGCAGGTCAAGCTTCTTCAAACTGCCTCACATTTATGAAGGCATTATTGTAATTGTAATAAGTAATCACAATAAAATATTATCTAGAGCTTGACTTTTGCTTTTCTTGGGTTGACTGGTGACTTTTAGGACAGCCGATGGCTTCTTTCCTCACTATGGATGTGGTCACACTGATTACAAGTACAACCAGTGGACAAGTGCATAATCAAATTGATGGTTGGGGTCAGTGGATGTGTACAGTTAACATTCCTAACATTTAAAATATGAGATGCAAGTAACTCAATGTTTTTAAATGTTAAATTCACTTGAAAACTTATCACAAAACCGTTTTTATAAACTCTTTGCAAGATAATTCTATTTAATAGTCCAGCATGAGTTTTGCAATAGGTGATTTTAATGCTGCGCAGCTTCAGGAACTCGATTTCAGTCTTTGCCTTTGGTTATTAAGGTTGGTCATGATCACACAGCAGTCGAACGTCTTCTTTCCTTCTGAGAGTTGTGATATATACTTATTATTGAAAGCTGTAAAATCGGAATGAAACCTGATATGTTTAATAAAATTTCTCCCGTCATATATGTGGTTCTGATATCTGATACGTAACCAAACTGCAGCAGTGTGACCTCCACTGAATTGCAGATTGAAATTCGTGTGACTTTAATATGCTGTGTTTGAATATTGAATTATATTTACAGATGTGTAGCTCTACCATATGCTTCTACAAGACAGAGGTTAAAATTCAAGGCAGGAAACAAAATCCCTCTGTTTTTATTATAAAGTGAACTGCTTTGTTTTAAATCACACTGTCAATCACATTGTCTTCCCACCAAAACCTCGAAGGGTGAGTGCTGATTTTTTCATCCAAGAAAGCTGTTCCAGAATGTGTCCTCTGTCTTTCTTACGTGTGCTAACTAGAGATTTCAAAGAAATGGTATAGAAGTCAAACTGAAAATGACTCTTGTATGCTATATCAAAACTCAAGTGGCCAAAACTCTTGTGGTTAGGGTGCTGGGGTCTCAATCTGAAAGTGGTGGGTTCAAATCCCAAGTTACCTCTGTGGGTTCCTTGAGCTGTATAGCCAACCCTGTGTTCACTGGATTAAAGTGTTTGGTAAATAACCAAATGTAACAATAGCCGTATAATCTGATGGTATGATGATACATGGATCCATGGATCCATGGATTTTGGGCGCTGGGCCAGAGAGACCCAGGACAGGGCGCCAATCTACGGGCATGCACACACACACACACACACACACACACACACACACACACACACACACACACAAACACACTCTATATGAGGCAATTTGGAGAATTCATGTTGATTCATGTTTTTGGACTGTGGGAGGAAACAGGAGAACCGAGAGGAAATCAGTTCTTGTTAATTAATTAATTAATTCTTGTTATTTTCTGCTGTGTTCTCGGTCACGTGGTTCCCTCTGTCTATTTAATCCTCCCTTTCCTTTACCCTAACCTTTAAAAACCAAAAAGTATATACAGTATTTTGTGGACATTTCCTCACCTTAAAGCTGGGGTTATATTTTAATTTCTTCATTTTCAATATAAATGTTGTTCTGTCACGCACCGAAGACTGAAAAGGAAAATTCCTCTTTGTGTTTTCCACTGATACGTTTGTTCTCTCAGCCTGTATATTAAATAGAACATTTAGAAGCGGTGAGAATGGTGCAGAACTTGGGTCAAAGAAAAAGGTAAACCTGATGTGAGGCAATATGCAGCGTCAGTCCTGCTTTCAGCTTGACCTAATATCTGAAACTCAACTTATCTTGCTTACTTCCATTTTCTGCAGCTCGGAAGCTGGAACAGTAGCCACATAAAGTGGGTTTTAGTAAGCCTATTTAAGAATTTACCCTGCTAATGCTGCCTTTAAAGTTCCAATCGGATTGCTCTTGCTTGTCAAGCTGTGGTTTTGAATGTTTATTTGCAGAAAATAGATTCTCCTATGTTTAGTGATTTCAGTGACACATGGCTTCTGGATTGTTTTTTTCTCACCTTTTCAGGTTTTAAGAATGAGATGCCAGGCCTCGAGGCCACAGTTGTGGCAAATAATTCACACATTATATCTATTATGACAAAAACATGACACATAACACACGTTTTCTTAATTTAAAATTTTATATAGAAGTAACTGTGGGCGGCACGGTGGCTTAGTGGTTAGCACGTTCACCTCTCAGCACTAGGGATTCCCGGTTCGAATCCCCATCTGGGTGGCTTTCCTCCGGGTTCTCCGGTATCCTCCCACAGTCCAAAAACATGGATCAAGTCGATTGAGTTCTCCAAATTGCCCCATATAGAGTGTGTGTGTGTGAGTGAGTGTGCCCAGTGATAGATTGGCGCCCTGTCCTGGGTGTATCTGCCCAGCGCCCGAAACGTTCTCCCATGGATGGGCATGGGGAACCCCACCGCGACCCTAATATAGGATAAAGCGGAAGATAATGGATGGATGAATGAATAGAAGTAACTATAGGGTATAAAATTCATTTTGAAATAATTTTTGGATGTTTGGGATTTTCCTGACCTTATGGGGAATGATGATAATTAAACAAGTGTAATCAAGTGCAGTCCTGTATATGGCGCCAGGGGGGCAAGTGATGTTAGGTGTCTTTTCCAAGGGCACTTTAGTCATAGTTCTTGGCAGTACCCCGAATAGAATCAAGGTTATTTTCTTAACCACATAAGTACAGATAATGCATGCAGACCCATGGAGAACATGCAAACTCCACCTAGTAATGATCCATCCTATCTGGGAATCAAACCCAGGATGATTTACAGCATGTTCATGTCTGTGACTATTTTATTTAAAGAGATAAATACTGTAGCATGTTTTATGATTAATGATAATTTCATTTCATTTCATTCATTTTATGATAATTTAAAAGGACAGTAATATATTTCCGCCATCACATTTTCAAAGCACAGCTCCTGGTGGCAAACTTTTAATGCTGGTTATAGGGCACGGTAGCTCAGTGGTTAGGCCTATCAATCTCAAGGTTGGGGATTCAAATCCCAGGTCCACTGAAGTTAGCAATGTGGGTCCTTGAGCAAGGCCCTTAACCCTCATTGCTCCAGGGATGCTGTGATTAACCCTGTGCTCACCTTGTAAGTCGCTTTGGATAAAAGCATCTGCTAAATAACCAAATGTAAATGACCCAATGTTATATGCATTTTTCCTCTGATATAAGGTCTTTCTATTGTGTTAAATCATTTAGTTACAATTTGAATCCAATGTAAATAAAGAATGTAAAATGCTTTACTGACGAATATTATGGAAAGCTACTTTTTAAATCCTGGTACACCGCATTTCTCTTGCACTCCAGCGCTTCTCATAGCTCTGATGACACTCAAGCCCAATGTGGCTAACCACCGTCCTCTAGCATTTTATGATTTTGAGGTTTTTACACTCTAAACCTCATGGCAGCCCTTCCTCTTCATCCATGTTGGGAACTGTTTCCCACCACATGACCACATTCATTCACATTCGTTCCATCCCATGAGGTAAATGATCTTGTCTAGTTCACAAACTTGCATGTTTTAGGGTAATGTGAGGAAACCAGAGAACCCAGGGAAAGTACACTCAGGCATTGGGAGAACATGCATACTTCACCTACAGAGGAACCTTACCATCTGCCTATGTATCAAACCCAGAACCAGCATGCTGTGATCTCACAGCAGTACACACTGTGCTACAGCAACCGCCTATAGAATGGTCTTCTGTGTTAAATCTGAAGTACTGATCATATACACATTTAAGTCAAAATTATTTTCTCATTCATTAACCAAAATATTTATTAACAAGGTGGTAGTATTTTTTGAAACAATAAACTTAATATAAACTTTCTATGAATACGATGTTTGTAATGCATTATAAATGCATTTTTAAGGCTTTAGTAAGTATTCAAAATGCTTAATAACATCATTAACATCAACAATCAACAAGTCTCTGTTAATGTACATGTTCATAATCATAGTCAAAGTGTTATAACAATACGACACAAATAGTTATAATGCATTATAATATAAAATTTGGATATTTATTCTTACTTAATAAATAATTTTACTTTACTTAAAGTCTGTAATGACCATCTATAATCTATTCTAAGTCTTTATGTACTAATATTAACTCAGTTTGCTTAATCGAGGTAATAAATGACAACACTTTACCTAATGCCTGTGGGGTTTATAGAGGGTTTATAAGCTTTCATTAGCCGTGATGAACACTTAAAAAAAACGCAATCATTATAAAGCTTTACAACACTGCTTGCTAATTCAACTTACAGTTAAAATGTACGTTTTATAATGCAATATGTTGCATTTGGTTATTAGGCCTTATGGTATGTTCTTATAACACTTTATAAGTGTTGTTATGAACAATTATGTACATTAACAAAGGGTTATGACAAGTGTTGTAAATACGTTATAAAACTTTATGAATCTGTTTATAATGCATTATGAAGACGAGATAAATAAAAAGTGTTACTAAAAAACTTTATTAACAAATTTTCATTAAATGTTAGACAATGATTCTTTTTTCAGGTACGCAGTTGCGGTTCACGTTGTTTTGGTCCCTTGCATTTTGAATCACATTCTACTTTGGAATAAGAAAAGGAATATATTGACTACAACTTTGTTTTTTAATCTAGTTTCTTCCTCAAGGGACATGAAGTTTAATTGTGTGGCGTGAAAATAACAGTCTTCGCTTGGCAAGGACATGGCGTCCTTTGATTAATGCATCTTAAAGCTAATATTAAAAAGGTAATATCCCATAATTACCTTGACCTACATGAAACATAATTCACATCCCATCTGTAAAAGGTCTTCGTTCCCTTTCTTTCATTTCCCTCCAGGTTAAAAAGGTCAGCTGGAAAAACTCTGTACAGCTGGCAAGCATTCAGAAATGGCTGCTATTATTCTTGCCTGGATTTCACAAATGTCAGGGACAATGTTTGTCCCGATGAACAGGACTAAATGAAACCTTAGCGCTCGCTGTTATTTAGTCAGGAAAGTTTGGCTTTAGGAATCAGGATGGGGTCAATTCCATTTCTTGATAAACATTTCTAATATGCAAATTCATTGACAGCTGCTACCCATAAATGTCAGCATCTAATTAATTAAACGGGATTTTTATAACCACCCAGAACAACATCAACAACTCTACAGGGGTTTGAAACTGGATCCAGTAGGCATATAAACTTTAGTGGTCAGATGATGAACTACAGTACTTTTATCAAATGTTTAAATTAAGAATCTGGTTTGGGAAAACTTCAGGGACAAATGTGTTAAATCCTCTTAAAATATTGCGTTTCCTGTCAGATAATCAATATGTTTATGAAAATGTAACTGATGTTTATCCATCCATTCATCATCTTCCGCTTTATCCTCTATTTGGGTCGCCGGGGGTTCCCCATGCCCATCTAGGGGAGAACATTTCGGGCGCTGGGCAAATACATTCAGGACAGGACACCAATCTATCACTGAACACAAACTCACTCAGACACACACACACACAAACACACTCTATATGGGGTAATTTGGAAAATTCATTTGACCTTGATCCATGTTTTTGGACCGTGAGAGGAAACCAGAGAACCCGGAGGGAACCCACGCAGACACAGGGAGAACATAGAAACTCCACAAAGATTGGGATTCAAACCGGGAATCCCTAATGCTGAGGGGCAAACGTGCTAACCACTAAGCGACTGTGCCGCCCCTTAATGATGTTTAATAAAATGAAACATCGTCGTGTTTGGAGGTCATAGAACTGTATATGAACAAAAATCCATACTACTATGTTTATTTTGACTTGGATCTGTAACTACATAAATGCATTTCTAATTTGTAAAAGGCAATGCTTCAATTGTATTGTGTTATGAGTATTGATTAGTATATAATCATTTACACTTGACAGGAGAATAATCCTATCTCTCTCAAAATCTCTCTCTCAATCACTCATAGGTAGAGAGAGGGGAAGAGAGAGAGAGCGATAGAGCCATACATTGATAGACAGGCAGGTAGGTAGATTGACAGATGGACAGATAGACTGACAGGCAGGTAGGCAGAAATCTACAGTCTTCAGTTAACATGTAAAAAGTTTCAGTTGTTGACAGTTGAATTACAAAATGACTTAACAGGAAAAAGTTTTATTTAAAAAAACATTGCAATACAGCTTACGTTTGCAAAGCTGCATCTGGACAAATGACAAGACTTCTGAAACAATGTTCTTTAGATAAGACGACAGTGAAGATGTTTGGCAGTAATGTACTTCAACTCATTTGGCGAAAACCAAACACAGCATATCTGTACAACAAACCCTGGTGATGGAGGAGCAGCGATTTAAGCTTGGTTTGCTTCCAAAGGATCTAGGCAACCGGCAGTGACTGAAGCAACAGTGAATTTGTCTGTTTATCAAAATATTCCAAAGTTGAAAAAAAGGCCATCTATGAAGGTTTGGCCAAAAATTGCTTATGCAACAATGATCCCTAACACACCATCAACAAAATCAAGAATCACACCATCAACAAAATAACAAGAATAAAGAATCATGGTGTTGCAATCATTTAATCACCAAACCTCAGCCTCACCAACCTCACCAAACTTAAGTGTGGTGGAGCTCTTCCTAAACAAACGGCCACAAGCTGAATAAACTGATCTAACATTATGAGGAAAAATTGTCTTCCACTTGGTCATCAGTTTAATATATAATCTTTGGAAGGTGCCAAAATCAGAACAGATATAAACAATAAAAAATATTCAACTTCAGAATTTCTAATATATTTTCCATCTAAAAGCTTTTTGTCATTATTTTTGCCACCAAAACAATATTTCTTCTTATTATTTTTACACACACCACAAGTAGTGGATGCCTCAGGGCAACCAATATCACATGAAGGCTAAATAACTTTTGGATAGAGTTTTAATTGTTTGGCTGGAATTTTTGAATATTCTTTGTAGATACTGCAAATAAAAGTTTGAAGAATATCTTTTCTACTTAGTGGTTAGCACCTTCGCCTCTCAGCACTAGGTATTCCCAGTTCGAATCCCTATCTGGGTGGAGTTTCCATGTTCTCCCCGTGGGTTTGTCTGCATGGGTTTCCTCCGGGTTCTCCGTTTTCCTCCCACAGTCCAAAAAATGGATCAAGTAAATTGAGTTCTCCAAATTGCCCCATATAGAGTGTGTATGCGTGCGTGTCTGTGTGAGTGAGTGTGTGCCTAGCGATAGATTGGCGCCCTGTCCTGGGTGTATCTGCCCAGCGCCCGAAACGTTCTCCCCTGGATGGGCATGGGGAACCCCCCGCGACCCTAATATAGGATAAAGCGGAAGATAATGACTGAATGAATGAATCTTTTCTACCTCACCTTACATTTTAAATAATAACATGTTGTCTGTGTATAAATTTTTGTATTTAACAAGACAGTTCTTTGCCAAATTGACTGAAAAATGACTCTCATTCCTTTAGAAGCTGTCGACAACAAATGTGTGTACAGGTGTTTAGTGTTTCATGCATCATTACATATTTCTATTATAGAGGGCACTATTCCAGGTTTAATTTAAAATCCCTGCTTATCTCCTGCTTATTGATAAGTACTTAAAAAATTCTTTAAGGACATTATAGCTAATTAATCTTCATTAAGACTGGCTAATGCACTGTGTGTAATGCTATATACACTATATATGAATTTCTGTCCTTGTAGAGATGGAGCAGGCAAATTTTATTATGAATATTTAAATATTTATTGCAGCCACAAAAGTAAAAATTAGTGGATTTAATTCTGGTCTGTTAACCCCACAGCCATGCAATTAGTGTTTAACCTACTGTATCGTACCTACTTCCACTTAATGAATAGCTGTTAATTAAGTAATTAATTAAACAAGGTTTGTTGAATGGGGGGAAAACAATGAAAAATGACTTCAAGGCCAATGTTTTTATAAATAGTATGCTAAGTTTAAGTACAAACTCTGATATAAAATGTTAACATAAAGTTATAATCTGAAAATTTGCATTTCATATGCATTTCTATTGCATTTCTATTGCTGTTTTACTACAAGGTGCCATACTTGATGGTTAGAATCAGAGCAGAGGATCAGCCACGATACGGAACCTCTGAAGCAATGAGGGTTAAGGGCCTTGCTTAAGAGCCCACACTGGTAGCCTTTGGTGGACTCAGGATTTGAACCTCTAACCCTCAAATGAATAGCACAGCTATTGAATTATTGAGCTCACAACCGGTCAATTTTTTCTCTGTACTGTAGTAAAATGTTTTTCTTTTTTAGTATTTAGTTTTTTTTCTATATTTTCTATATTAAAAATTCTAAATTTTCTATTTCTATAATTAAAAAACAAAGTGTGCTTCGGAAACACATGCAGACCTATTTAGATTAACAGAGAATAAAAAATATATATATATATATATATATATATATATATATATATATATATATTCATTCATTCATTCATTATCTCCCGCTTATCCTCTATTAGGGTCGCGGTGGGGTTCCCCATGCCCATTCAGGGGAGAACGTCTCGGGCGCTGGGCAGATAGACCCAGGACAGGGCGCCAATCCATCGCTGGGCAATATATATATATATATATATATATATATATATATGTAAATAATTAAAAGTAATATATTGGACACGGATTTTTTTTCCTTTCCACTGTCACTTTGTTTTATTTTGTTCTTTTGGGTTTTAGGTTTAAAAAATTGTAAATCTCCTTTTAAGACACTATTGTATCAGTCACTCAGTCTGAATCATATTGTCAGGCGTGCATTTTTCTATTGACTGTGTTTTTCAGTTTTCTGCACTCCCTATGCATTGGCTATTGAGTTGATATGTTAATTATCAGTGCTTATTCATGTTATCAATTCATTAGTCATTATTCATTTTATTCAGCTGTCTTTGTCCATCAAGTGTGTTCATCTGAACGTATCTGCTCTGCCTGTTCTCTGTTTGAATGTCAGATTGTCGCATTAGATATCTCGTCTCTGTCATCAGGGTGAGTTGTTTCTGTTCCCCAGTGTTTTTGAACTTCCTCTTCTGTCTGGCTGTCTTCGGAACGCCGTGTTGGCAGCAGGTCTTGCCACCTATATTTATAACATCTAAACACTTACATTTCAATGCATAGGTCACTATTTCTGCTTTTAATATAACAATTTGTGCTATTCACACTGTCAACAATAAAGCTATTGTAATTAGATTGTTAATCAATAATTTAAAATTATTTCCTTATAATTTTAAACACAAAAGATCCTCAAAAAAGAACAGATTTATCTTATGCTCATGAAAGCTCTTTACATTTCAAAGAGCAGCACTGTAGATTATAAGAACAGGTTTGAGGTTCTCTATTTAGGCTTGCTGCTTCAGGTATCGGACTCTTTGAAGTCTGATAGGTGTGAGTCTTACAAGCAAAAGGCTTTTGATGTTTTGCGCCTCCAAAGGGCAAGGAACCATATTTATTGCTTTTGAATGCCAAGGTCAAGCGTTTGCGCTGTATTTAATTAAAACATATGTTGACATCTCTTAAAAATGACTCTTAAAATTCTTTAAGCACCAAACCTTTTATCCTTATGAAATCTGGTAAATGACAATTATCTCAGTGGAAAAAGCCACCGAAAGGCCATGGAGAGTGGTATTTACTTTTAGAACAGTGAAGAAAGAGTGAAGAGTTTTACTTTTATGTATGCTACTATTTATTCAGTGACAGATTCTGACTACAGGGTTCAGTTGCCAGACTATTCAGCATGACCCTTGATGATGTTAAAACCACATGCCACAATACTTGTCTGAAAATGTCAGCGTAATTTTTCACAGGTTCTTGGTTTGGATGTTACTGTAGAACAGCTTACTGGAAAACTCCCCCACATTGTCTATTTGTGCTTCTCTAACGATGTCTCCTCTGTGGTATATATGTATTTTACTGTTGGGCCACTGAGAAACTGTAGGTTTTTCGAAAAAATAGCTCAAGGTCAATCAGATTTTCCCAAAACTGTATAAACCGCCATTTCTTTTTTTGGTCCATGTTTAATATTAACAGCAGAAGAGGGTGCTGAGTTTGGCTCGGTTTCCAGTATGCAGAACCCTACTAGCATGTGGTTCTGAGAACATGCCGAACACATGAGGAGCAGGAAACAGATCGTCATAAAAGCAGGTTGTTTGCTTTAATGACAGCCCAGACAGAGGAAACGGTTTCTGCACTTTAAATCTTTAAAAATCAGATGGACAAATGATGTTTTATTGCAACATTATTTAGCCATTAAACTGTCAGAGATGTTTCCACTGAGCTTTGGGATTTTAGAGAACTTTATTTACCTTAAAATGGGACATTTGTGCCGCACTGTTGCTCAAACGTTTAAATTTGGGGGAATGCCAAGGTCAAGCGTTTGCTCTGTATTTTATTAAAACACATGTTGACATCTCTTAAAAATAATCAGTTCTTCAAGCACCAGACCTTTTATCCTGATGGAATCTAGTAAATGAAAACTATCCCACTGGAGACAGACCATGGAGAGTGATATTTTCTTATAGAACAGAGAGAAAAGAAATAGGAGTTTTACATTTTAGTTGAACTGTCAGGGATATTTCCACTGAGCTTTGGGATTTTGGAGAATTTTACTTTCCTTAAAATGGGACATTTATGCTACAATGTTGTTCTAATGTTAAAACGTTAACATTTGGGGGATTGCTAATTTAATCCTGATGCCGCAGCCACTGGTGGTTGGAAAATTGTCCCAACCTTCTGAGTAGAGATAATGTTTTTGTCATCTTTCAAGTAATGACTTGTATTAATCTGCTTTTGAATTATAAGTGCTCTATTGAAACCAGCATCATTGAGTAAACAACACCGGGTTCTAAATTCTTTTTTGTGGACTTTTTTGCAGTTCCTGAATGTTAGTGGGGCTTTTATTATGAGGCTTAGAGTTTATAAGCTTTAATTAGTAGCTTTTAAATTATTTTCTGAGTGTGTTTTTAGATTGTTGTCCTTAAAGGTTTTATATAAATAGAGCTTGAATTCTTTGCTAATGATTGACTTGTATTTCCTTTGAGTTTGACTTCAAGGGATTTCTTTAAAATGACAAATTAATGATGCCTGCGTTTGATTTTTAAACCAATTCCTGCCAAACCAACATTGTGCTTCGATATGTATGACCTCTGCTTGAGACCTTAAAAATACAACATACAGAGTTTAAACTTAAAGTTTCACAACTTTGCTTGCTTTTTGCAATAATGAATAATTATTGTTAAAAGTTTTGCTTTCTTGATTTATTTATTTATTTATTTTTTGTGATTTTAAAAGAGCCATTGAGGAACACAGAGTTCTGATTGTCTTTGTTTAATACACTTGTTAAGAAACATGAGCTTAACTATAAAAATGATTCATCATCTTGTTCTAATGGTACAAATTCATTCATTCATTCATTCATTCATTCATTCATTATCTTCCGCTTTATCCTATATTGGGGTCGTGGTGGGGTTCCCCATGCCCATCCAGGGGAGAACACTTCGGGCCCTGGGCAGATACACCAAGGACAGGGCGCCAATCCATCGCTGGGCACACACTCACACAGACACGCACGCATGCACACTCTTTATGTGGCAATTTGGAGAACTCAATTGACTTGAACCATGTTTTTGGACGGTGGGAGGAAACCGGAGAACCCGGAGGAAACCCACGGGAAGAACATGGAAACTCCACCCAGATGGGGATTCGAACCGGGAATCCCTAGTGCTGAGAGGCGGACGTGCTAACCACTAAGCCACCATGCCGCCGAATGGTACAAATTATAAATCATTTAAATTGTCCAAATTCAATTGAGCTACAAGTCTTTGGGTCCTTTTTTTTTGTTCGTCCTCAACATCCAGTGCGCCCTGTATTAGTGTCCAGAAATAGTTAGCCAGCATTGTGTGTTTTTAGTTACCTTGGTAACTCTTTTTTCATGATGGCAATATTTTGGTTATTTTTGGAATTTAATAAACCTCGAAAGCTTCAAGTTTCTTCACTACACAACTTGTTGGTATTCAGAATTGAAATCTCTGTGTTTTTAATTAACCTCCACTGCCTTGTGTATACCCTGTCTCTTTAATTACATCCTATCCATAAGAAGGAATGAAAATGATTTACCCACAAAAGTAATTACACAGTGGATTTTACGGATTACAGACTTTTGTTTTTATAGCTCCATCTGAAGTAGGGGTAAAACTGGGCATTTGTTGTAAACAGGGAAACACACATGGTTAGAGCAGGCTTGTATAGAGGAGAGAAGAAAATGCTCTGTTTTATGATAATTCATCATATTCTCTGAACACTGCAGATTTTTTTTGACATGGCTTTCAGAGTCTAAGGAATATTTTATTCCCTTTTTGTTTGAAATCACTTGCAATTACAGGTAATCAAATGGGCATTCAGTGGAAAATCTAAAATCAAGTCAGGTGTCTGGTTTTTTATTCTGTTACCATTCATTATTAAAGTAGGTCTATAAAAAGACACCAGGCAGCCATATTTAGCATTTTTCAGGATTGCAATTATGTCATTATTTTTTTAAATTCAAATTACAGTCACATAGTTAGTGGCATAATAATCTGGAAGAGTTCTTGCCCGCCGTATGTGGGAAATTAATTCTGCACACAGTGGCAGCCATTTGCTCTCATCCGTCATAGCTGGCTGCTGCATATGGACACACACACGGTCCAGGCTTGGGAAAATGAATTGGAAACTGTATTATGAAGCTGATCCGGCTCTCAGAGGCTGTGTGGCTGAAGCTATAAGGAATCCAATTTGCTGAAGGGGTAATGGTGAGGATAGCTCTTTCTGAGCACAATGGCATAACTGTTTGCTGATACCTTCTGCAGAATTGTTCATTCTTCCTAAATGAGTACATGCCATACAATCTTGCTAAAATAATTTTGCCCCCAGTGTAGCACGTAAATCACCCAAACTATCCAATATGCATATTTGGACATTACACCACTGGCGAGTTTTCGGTATGTCTTAGGATTTATGTATAGTAGACAGACACCATGCTGGTGGTAGTATCCAAGCCAAAGCCTGAAAGCTGTTCAGGCTTTTAAGCGTCAGTAATGCTGCTTGCTCATCAGGGAGGAGAGAGCATCCTGATCCGAATGACTGATTGTAATGGGGTCTGCCTCATGCTGGTCAGTGCTCTGAGAACCTGCAGAATTGATGTGCGCATATTCCAGTAGGTCCAGGGCTGCTAAGCAGGAAGCTGCTGCTTCAAAAGAAACATAATTTAACATTCTCCAAGGCCCTTATTGTCCTAATTGGTCTCCTTTTGCCAACTGCAAACACAGCTGTCACAAATAAAATGGACTATTTAGCTTTCATTCATTCATTATCTCCCGCTTTATCCTCTATTAGGGTTGCGGTGGGGTTCCCCATGCCCATTCAGGGGAGAACGTTTTGGGCGCTGGGCAGATACACCCAGGACAGGGCGCCAATCCATCGCTGGGCACACACTCACTCACACAGACACACTGTAAATGGGGCAATTTTGAGAATTCAATTGACTTGATCCATGTTTTTGGACTGTGGGAGGAAACCGGAGAACCTGGAGGAAACCCACGCAGACACGGGGAGAACATGGAAACTCCACCCAGAATGGGATTCGAACGGGGAATCCCTAGCGCTGAAAGGCGAACGTGCTAACCACTAAGCCACCGTGCCACGGACTATTTAGCTTATTGTTGGAAATTCATAAGAATATTGGACAAAGTAAATTTTGTTTATCCAATATTATAGTGTAGGCAGCATCATGAGTACTGATGAAGGATTAGAGGGCGCTGAACACAAACTGTACAGCAACAGATGTTTTTTTTTTTAGGGTACAGCAATAATTTAGAAGGGTGTGGTAGCTTAATGGTTAGGTTGATAGGCCAGCAATCTAAAGGCTGTGGGGGTTCAAATCCCAAATCCATCAAAGCTGTAAATGATGCCCTGAAGCAAGGCCCTTAACTTCAGTGGGTGCTGTATGGTGAACCCTGTTTTTTGACCCTAACCATCAATTAAAGATAAATTCAAATTCATTTTAGTTTGTGTAGCACTTATTACAACAGTTTATTGTCTCAAAGCAGCTTTACAGTATTCCAAGCCTGAACCTCCAAAGAGCAAGCTAAAGTTTCAGTGGCAAGGAAAACCTGTTGCTGTTGTTAGAAACCTTGAGGGGACCGAGGTTTGGATCCCCAGTGCCGTGCTAAACACTAAGCCACCGTGCCATCAGCACCATCAGGTCCTGGCACTGGCATTGTATTGCCATGGTTGAGACTTCATCAGTTCTGCTCTCTTAAGCGCCGCATCTTATCATTCTGCACAGACACACAAACAAATAACACATACGACCCCCAGGTGAGATCCATTACCTCGAGTAAATCCATGCAAATCCACTGAATGTTCAGCCACCACAAACCACCCTCCCTTGAATTTTGGACATAAGAAACAAGCAGAATACTGTATCCCTCTGCCAGAAAAGCCAAAACTGAACTGTGGAGTTATTACAGGTATCAATTTGTTTCTGTAATGCTAGTCCTATTGCAGTGGTTATTTCTTGCCATTTATTTAAGTATTTATTTTATTTTATTTGATTGTTGGACAAGACTGTGTAGAATAATGAGGCAGCATACCATCAGAACACAGTGAGAGGGACAGAAAGCCTGAAGCAACAGCAGCTTCAACAAATGCTAAATGCATTTCAGCTGGTATGTGTAGGGCTTTCTGCTCACATTATTGCACACAACTTGTTTATTTATTAAGCTGTTATGAGTTCTTGGCGGCATAGTTTTATTGGGTTAATTTCAATGTCTGGCCCGAAATTTATGCGAAAAACAGCTTTGAGAATGTGTTCATTATTCCACTTCTCATTGCCCATTTGATCAGCTCCACTCACCATACAGATGTGCTTTGTAGATTTACAACTACAGAATAAACCACAGAATCAGTTTCTTTCCTAATTTTGTTCACCCTTCTCGCTATGTATTCTTATGGTCAGGACCCATACAGAATCTTCATAAATGAGGTACTTCTTAGGCACTGGATGATCCTTAGACCGATGGCGATGGTGGTGTTGTGGTGTTGGTGTTGTGTTGGTGTCTGCTGTGCTTCGCTGCACATGTTTTTCAATTCGACACTAACACTGCCGGACTAAGAATAGTCTGAATTAATTATGTTCAGCGAACAACATCATGTAGGTGGCATTATGTAAGTAGTAATGAAGGATGAGAGGATGTCTAACACAAACTGTGCAGAAACAGATGGGTTGCTGTCGCTGACGCTTTATCTACACGGAAGCGCAATAATGTAGATGTGTTTAACAGTGCACAGTTAATAACTTCTGTGTCAAGAAAACAATGATATATACATACATAAATATATACGCATTCTGTGCATACATCACTTATTAATATATGTGTCATACAGCCATATTTTATTCTTTATTTATTTCCATTAGAAATAAATTAAGGTTGTGCCTCCTTTTTGCACCACTTATTATCTATTTTATCAATTTCACTTAATGTAAAGATGGACTTTGTTGTCCTACAATTCTAGACTGTAGTCCATCTGTTTGTGTTAGTGCATTATTCCATTTGGTTAGTGTTAGTCCATTTGGTCGGTGCATTATTCCTATCCCAGCAGTGTCACTGAGGTCTTTAAATGAAACTACAGCAGCACTGCTGCACTAAAACCCCCTCACCACATCAGTGTCACTGCAGAACTGACAATAAACAATCCATCCATTCATTCATCTATCTATCTTCCGCTTCATCCTATATTAGAGTCTTGGGGGGGGTTCCCCATGCCCATCTAGGGGAGAGCGTTTCGGGCGCTGGGCAGACACACCCAGGACAGGGTGCCAATCTATCTCTGGGCACACATTCACACAGACATACACACTCTATATGGGGCAATTTGGAGAACTCAGTTGACATGATCCATGTTTTTTGACTGTGGGAGGAAACCGGAAAACCCGGAGGAAACCTACGCGGACACGGGGAGAACATGGAAACTCCACCCGGATGGGGATTCGAACCGGGAATCCCTAGCGCTGAGAGGAGAATGTGCTAACCACTAAGCCACCGTGCCGCCCACAATAAACAATCCACCACCCAAATGATACCTGTTCTGTGATGCTCCTGATCAATAGAGAACAGAGAACCAACAGGAGACTAACAAAACAAGGAACACAGATGTACTACAGTCTGTAATTATAAAACTACAAAGTCCAGCTTTATGATAAGTGAAGGAAATAGATAATAGTGCAAGAAAGGGGTGTGTCGAAACTTTTGCCTGGTTCTGTATATTGCAAGATTTAATGAACCTAAGTTTCTTACACATTCCACTGGTGTACTACTCCTGTGTGTGTGAGAAAAATCGTTCAATCTTTATATTTAATTATTTAAGGCAAATGTGTGTATTCTAGTGTGCACCGAGCATAATTAAAGTATTGCTCATTTCTTTTATTTATCTGTGTTTGATTATGATGTTTGAACTACATTCATTTTGCATTGTAATTATGGTAATTGGAAATTTTGTGTAAGGAGGGCACTTTTAGTTAACTGCTGCTTCTATAGTCATCTCAATAAAAGCATTGCTAAATATTGGCATAGTTGGGGAATTAACGTCTGTTGGCTTTTTCCCTCACCCTTCAGTTATTCAAGTAATAGGGTATGATAACTAAGGGCAGTCCTTTTTAATACATGGTGCTATAATTCACAGCAAAGCCTTTTTTTGCAAGCTCAGGAGTCCTGGCAGCTTCATTAGTAAACATGGCGTGTCTATAATCATAATAGCATGTTATGCATTACTGATTTAAATTTTTAACTTCTGAAAACTGGTAGGTGGACTCTTCAAATGTACTTGAGTTATTTGTCAGTGCATTTATCTATGTAATTTAATGAAAATACAGTTAAGTATTGCCTTTGTGTTTGCTGTAGAACAAATCAAATCTTTAATCTCATAACATTTGGATTAATTTTGATTAATTACTTTACTATTTATTCATTCATTCATTATCTCCCGCTTTATCCTCTATTAGGGTCGCGGTGGGGTTCCCCATGCCCATCCAGGGGAGAACGTCTCGGGCGCTGGGCAGATAGACCAAGGACAGGGCGCCAATCCATCGCTGGGCACACACACTCACTCACACACACAAACTCTATATGGGGCAATTTGGAGAATTCAATTGACTTGATCCATGTTTTTGGACTGTGGGAGTAAACCGGAGAACCCGGAGGAAACCCCGCAGACACGGGGAAAACATGGAAACTCCACCCAGATGGGGATTTGAACCAGGAATCCCTAGTGCTGAGAGATGAACGTGCTAACCACTAAACCACCGTGTCGCCCTTTACTATTTTATTACTTAAATTACTTTACTATTTATACTATTTTAAAATTACATTAGGGAGATTTGTAGGAGGCTGCAGTAGTTTTTTTGAACGTGCATCCACTGGCTCAGCATGCTGCCGGACATATTCAGCAGTTATGTGGCTTAATTTCAAAACAGCTTGATTTGTATGAGAAAGAAGAAAAATGTATGACAGTAAATCCTAAAAATACTAACTGGCAGATGGGCAAGTGCTGATTAAATTAAAAGACTGAGAAAACCACAAACCGTGTCAACAATTATCTGTGGTTTCATGCTGGTTATAGTCCAATTAATAATTTACGTTATGAGCTTCACAGAGATGGAATTCTGTAAAACTTTTTCACTTTTTTTATTTTTATTATTTATGTTACAACTACAAAGTGTAAATGTGAACTTCCAGTGTTTAGAGAACACCAAAGGCAAAAAATCTAATTACAGTGTCTCATTTCCCTCCAACTTTGTTGTTTTTATTTAGGATAAATTGACCTGCTGATTCTAAAACACCTAAATAATTTAAAGTGCTGTGCCTGTAATGTACATAGAATTTTAAGTGAAATGATAATACATTTATATAACACTACTATGAATACTACTACTACTACTACTACTACTAATAATAATAAAAATAATAATAATTGAGTTTTCATGTTGTGTGGTGTGGTGGCTTAGTTTGTATTATTAGTATTAATAGTACAGTAATTATATATATATATATATATATATATATATATATATATATATATATATATATATATATATATATATATATATATTGGCCATTTTTGCCTCTCAGTGCTGGGGAGAGTTTTCATGTTCTCCCCATGGCTGTGTGGGTGTTCTCTGGTGGTTTCCTCCCACAGTCAAAACATGGATTTAATGTGAACTGTTTTTATCTAAATTGCCCCTATATAGTGTGTGTGTCTGTGTCACACTGTCTGAGTGTGTTCGATGGATTGATTACAGCATTTAGCGGCATATAATGAGATGCAGATTATTTTAAACATGTTACAAAATATATAATATTGTTATGTTGAGAAGTAATATTCTTTGATATTGACCATATTAGCCATTTATAGTTCTGTAGTGATCAAGGTCAGTTGTTGTACTAGTAAAGCTTTCACTCTATGAAAGCCGCAGATGTCCTTTTTAAGAACATGTTTTAACACAAATGGCTCTATTAATAAAACTGAAGTTGTTTGCCAGCATTCATTCATCACAGATAAGCAGTAAGGTTTAAGAAGACCCTCAAGCAGCTTTTTGCTTACATTTTCAAACACTCTGACTTTGGTCATCATTCCTAATGAAAAAGGAGTCATTGAATCAGCAGGAAAAAAAGCAAGTTCATGGAACATTTTTCTGTAGCTAAGCAAATGCAATGTGTGTGTGGGGGTGGGGGGGTGGGGAGGGGTCAGGTGTGCGTTTCCTTACAATCTTTAATCTTGATTATTTACAGACAACTTTAAGAACAGATTTTGTGAGTGTGTAGCAAATGTCTTCTAATCTCTGGGTTTATGAATAAGATTTAAGTATAAAATGTGACACGACTACACGGCAAGTTTTGTAAGAAGTCAAAAGATAATACGTTCGGAGAGCATTGGTTTGTTTTTTAAAAGTGTGGTTTATTATTATAAGTTGTTTTATTATTAACTGTAAAAAATTGATCTTAATACAAGCAGTAACTCAACTAAACTAATGAGTATAAAGTAGATAACATAACCTTTTCTGTGCTGGTAATCAAATCCAGGTTCAAATCCCAATCTTGGTGGAGTTTACATGTTCCATGTTTCCTCTGTGTTCACCGGTTTCTTCCCACAGTCCACAAACATGGATTCAAGGTAAATTGGCTGGTCTAAATTGCCCCTATATATCTGTATGTGTGTGTTTCTGGAATACTGGCATCTGCATTGTCATCCAATTTTTTCGGAAGCCTAGTGTAATTAAGGTTTCACATTTGAGCGGCTTCACGGTTCGAATCCCAATCTGGGTGGAGTTTCCATGTTCTCCTCCTGTCCGTGTGGGTCCCCCCCACAGTACGAAAACAAGGATGTGAATTGTCGTATCTAAAATTGCCCCTATATAGTGTGTTTGTGTGTGTGCCTGTGTGAGGGAGCATCACTGTGTGTCCAGTGATGGAGTGGCACCCTGTTCTAGATGTATCCACCCAGCCCCCGACCCTTTCTCCCCTAAATGGGCCTGGGGAAACTTTCTGTCTGATTCCTAACATAGGATTAAGCAGAAGATAATGAGATGAGATGGGATGAAATTTCACATTGATTCAAATGATTTAGGGAAAATATGACTTTTTTATGAAACATTTATGAAACAAGAATAATGAATCTGGGCTTGTGAACTTTAAAATGATTTAGAGGTCTGCCCTTTGGGTGTTAATAAACAGCTTTACCGATGAGATATTGGAAAGAGTTCAAAATACTTCATAAATTGTTGTAACCCAATATTTTCAACATTATTCTGACATTATACAAACATTGTGCAAACTGTTTACATTTTAATTGTGTTTTATAAGCATATTATTTTTATAGCATTAAATGTCTGTCTGTTGTAGTTAACAGAAAGGCAACACATGATAATCTCTCTGGTTTGTATGTTATTAGCTACTGAGATGAGCTTCTAAATGAGTCTACTGAGTTGAAAGACGTTTTATGTAAATGACACATTTAAGCAAAGACATGACTGTAATGTGCCTGTTAATTAGCTTTACATTGATTATAGCTTCTGCTGTGGCTTTCAGTTCATACAATACTCTGAGGGATGTGGTGGCTCAGTAGTTTGGGTGTTGGACTATCAATCTAAAGGTTGAGGGTTCAAATCCCATGTTTATTGAAGTTTCCATTAAAGGCTCCTGAGCAAGGCCCTTAACCTTCAATGTTTTAAGGGTAATATCCCTGTATTTTGACCCCAGCCATCAAAGTTGGGATACTTGTAATTCGCTTTAAATCAGTGTGTGCTTAATGATGAATGTGAATGTAAGCACCATAGTGAAGTTTCGAGACACAATGACACTCTACATGTGGCGCTTCAATAGTAATAGTGTAACTGTTTAGTTGGTTGGATTCCAGTTCTGAGTTACTAGGACTTAACTGTAAAAGGACTTTGAATTCTCTTAATGGCTTTTTTAATAAAGTCCATATTCTATCTATCCCAGATAGATGAAAAACATGAGCTCCTAGACGAAAAACTAGCAGATTCTAGAAGAACATGCAAACACCACACAAAAAGGTCCAATTATCAAGGGAAAAGGAGTGAAATCACATTTTACTCTGTATTACTTCGAGTCTCACCTGAGACTTAGTCGGTTAAGTTCAATGTTAAGGGTAACAAAAGATGTGAATCACAACAATAACCGAACCTGATTATTATAAACTTTCTTAAACTTATAAACTTTTTAGAAATTTCACCCAAGCTTTATTAACAAAGATTATTTCAGCACCATGGACAGCAAATGCCTTTTACAGTTTATACTCATGCACTTTCTTACCAAAGCTTCTTCCTGCAAAAAATAAATTGTCCAATAATAATTTACATCAACAGGATGTATATTTATGATTTGGATTTTGCTAATGAGTGGGTTTCTGCAAGAGGTCAAAGTGCAGCTTGTGTCTGACACAGAACTATTTAAATGAATGTGTCTGACCCTGCAACAGGTCTGTCTGCTTAGTTGTTTTAACAGGAAATGCCTCAAAAATGTACAGCATGACAATCAAACCATTTTCTCGATGCACACGGCATTCAGTGCGCTGTTCAGTTTCCTACACTGTGATGTTAGGAGCCAGACAACTGCTGTGAAATTTTTACACAGACCGTAATGATCTGTTTTTTGCTTGAGAGTTGAACCTCTGGACCTATTTATAGAATTATAAGTGTAAACGCTCCTGATCAGATTCCATATTTTAATTTTAACACAAAGATACAACATAATATACAATAAAAATAAATTATATACAATACACAAAGATAATATATAATATACAATACAACATAACCATTTCAGAAAACCAACACAGTAATCATCATAGCACAGTTTATTACCTTATTTTTATTAAGGCTTTGGGGAAAATATTATCTATAAATGAAATTGAATTGCACATTAATGTATTTTTTTTATAAATTAATTATCAGAATTATACAATGATACAATTTTACAAATTATAAAATTTTATTATAAAATGTAATGATTCCAAGACAGTAAATACATTTTATTTAAATTCTTTATGGATATTGTCTAATTATATTACCAACTGGGACATGTTAACAAAACAAGTCATTTAAACAAAGTGTGTTCAAACTAAACACTGTGTATGATCTGCTTAATGCGATCTGCTTAATTTATTTATTTATTATTATTAATATTCTTCTTATTATTATTTTAATGTGCAAATGAAATAATAAAACATTCAGCTTTGATGAATTTACAGTATAGTTGGTTTTCTTCATAGCTTCTGACTTGTGGTGTTCTCATTTGTAAGTCGCTTTGAATAAAAGCGTCTGCTAAATGACTAAATGTAAATGTAAATGTGTGGTAATGTCCAGAGTTTTAAAATACATTGTGTATATAGGTAGTTTATAGTGTGTTCAGTGGACATAAGTAACTGGGCCGAACTTTGATAAATATATATGTATGATTATGATATAATGATGATGATGATGGTAAAAAAAATTGAGAATGTAGAATGTCTGTGGTAAAAACTTTTTTAAATTAAATTGAATTCAAATTAAATTCTCCTTCACACAGGACACAGGACACAGGACACAAAGTGTTTTATTTGCGTGTGGCAGTAAAGTGCATTCAGGCATTTTGTAAGCGCTGTTCCATAAAATATATGGAATGAAAGAAGTGCTTGTGTGGAAACACAAGTAGCTCTTACTGGTTTAATAGTTCATAATTTCCATCATGATGTTTGATAGTCGGGGATGTGTTTGAGCTTCGCAGTATCAACCTTCCCTCAGGTCTCGCTTTGCACTAATAATTAATATGAAATTTAATAAAGCGGACATCAACCTCACTGGATGAGCACTTTACTGTCAGTATTTATGATCTTGGCAACCTTTCTTTTATTATTTAGAAACAAACAGATACTCAGCCTCCTGAAGTGGAACGGTTGTGTCTTACTGGGAATGTAGCCATTTCCATTACAGCAGTGCATGGCTGAATGGAGTAATAGACTTCTATAGCAGCGCATTCATCGCATTTTATGATGTGGCAGTGTGGAGTAGAGGTATGTCTTGTGCAACGACTGATGTGGGCCACGTTCTGAATTTAAATGTAGTGGGGAACATTAGCATTCTTCTCAAGTGGACACAATTGAAACAGACACTAAATCACATGGCCCCCCATCTGAAATATGTCTCCCTGTTATTGACAGTTTTCCACTGCGCTCATTATATATAGATGATGTACTGCAATATCAGAGTCTGCAGGGGTTTTTTTTTGGGCTACATTACCAAGGCTGTTATTTATGACAAAAATCATGCACAAGGACTCTACCTGTCAAACAAACTGCCAGAGTAATGATATCATTTGTTCTATTCGGTCCGTAAATGTATGGCCATTTATAATATATTTAGTTCTTAGGACGGTGATCTGTAGAGCATAACGTGGTTTCCTGTCTGGGTGGGATAGTTATGATGTCATCTTAATTGTACATAGGGATATAGTAGACATTTTTTCTGACACTCATGAAAACAATCCAATCATTTTTATTAAATTGCCTGTTGTCATTTTTTAGACGCGGAAACCTGCATCTGTTGTGAAAAACAAAAACAAATCCATCCATCCATCTCATTATCTTCTGCTTTATTTGCTACTAGGGTCAAGGGATTGCCCATGACCATCGAAGAACGAATGTTTTGGGCGCTGGGCAGATACACCCACTCATTCACTTACTCATTCAGATATACAGACAAGCACAGTATATAAAGGTAATTTAGATTCATTTAGAACCATGTGGCAGCACGGTGGCTTAGTGGTTAGCACTGGTTCAAATCCCAATTTGGGTGGAGTTTCCATGTTCTCCCAGTGGGTTTCCTCCCACAGTCCAAAAACATGGATCAAGCTCAATTGAATTCTCCAAATTGCCCCATATAGAATGTGTTTGTGTGTGTTTGTGTGAGTGAGTGTGTGCCCAGCAATTGATTGGCGTCCTGTCCTGGGTGTATCTGCCCACTGCCCAAAACGTTCTCCCCTGGTACCTGGAACCCTAGTAGAGGAGAAAGTGAAAGATAATGGATGGATGGATGGATGGATAGATCCATGTTTTTGGACTGTGGAAGGAAACTGGAACACCCATGCTGACACAGGGAGAACATGGAAACTTCACCCAGATCAGAATTCTAGCCTGGTTCCTTAGCACTTAGAGGTGAACATGCTAACCACTAAACCACAGTGCCGCCCCCATTCCAAGTCCATACCAAAAATAAACGGGGACCTGTTGGACCAAACCTGCCTGTTGCAATCACCAAGTATTTCTATTTGCCACAAGTGTACTGACAAATATTATTAAATTAGACAAACAGTCTCACTTCACTGGTTATTTTTAAATGGAACAATTTGTTATATACAAATATAAACACCAGGACATCACAAATTAAGTAAATCTTAACTGCTTCCCTTACTGCTTTCATAAGACTTTAGAGGTTAAGTAGCTGCCAGATGCTGCTGATTAATTGCCCTTGATTAATGGATCATCAGCCAGTGTGACCCCCTCTATAAAAGCATATGCTTTAGATGTTTGCGAGTGGTGAGCCTGCAGGTGTGTGTTACCACAAAGCGAGTGATGAAAGACAGCAGTAATAATCCTTAACAAGCAATCCTTGCTATTTTTTAATCTAGAAAATGTTATAAAATTATTTCCCAGCAGTAAGGTTCATCGTTCTGCTAAGAATGTTCATTTAAATAAAACAGTAAAGAGAGCACACTGTTCGTCCAGGTGTGAATGTCCCGAGGTGAGAAGCAATTCTCAGAGAAATAGCAGAATAAAAAATCAAGAGCAACATCTTGACAGGCTTCAGTTAGAATGTTAAATGTACAAGGTCATGACAGTTAAATTAGAAAATTCTGATGAAGTATGGCTCATTTGAAAAGGGCTGCCAGGACAAAAGAACCTTCTTTCTAAAAAGAACATGGCCGAATGGCTCCAGTTCTCAGAGTTGTAGTTGAAAAAAATAATATCATTTGGACAAAAAATACAAAAAAATGGAAATTGCAGTACAGCCAGATGCCCCATTTACAGTGTTATAATATACAAAAACATTATTATAGGATAAAAGTTCTAACAATAATAATAATAATAATAATAATAATAATAATAATAATAATAATAATAATAATAATGATAATAATAATAATAATGCACGTGGCACGGTGGCTTAGTGCTTAGCATGTTCTCCTCTCAGCACTAGGGATTTTTGGTTCGAATCCCAATCTGGGTAAAGTTTCCATGTTCTCCCCGTGTCTGCGTGGGTTTCCTCCGGGTTCTCCTGTTTCCTCCCACAGTCCAAAAACATGGATCAAGTCAATTGAATTCTCCAAATTGCCCGATAGAGAGTGTGTGTGTGTGTGTGTGTGTGTGTGGGTGTGTGTGAGAGTGAGTGTGTGACCAGCGATAATTTGGTCACCAGACGTTCTCCCCTAGATGGGCATGTGGAACCCCCCCTGCGACCCTAGTAAAGGATAAAGCGGAAGATAATGAATGGATGAAATTATAGGTGTTTCTTGAAAAAACGAATAAAATATATTTTTATTATATATATTGCAATATAATAACATTTTAATTATTACCCGCAATTTACATATAAAATACAAACTCATAGGTAAAGTGGCAGCGGCAAAAAGGAATTTGGAATATGCCCTGAGATAATTCCAAATCTGATTTATTGCTCAGCTTTTAAACATGGTGAAGTAAGATGTTGATGCACACTGTGGATGAATTGGGTTTGCAGTTACAGAAATCAAACACAAAACACAAAATACTCAAATACTTAAGTATCCCAGAATTTAATCTGTCCAAGCCGTGGACTAAACTGTGTCATGCAACAGGACATTATTTCAAAAAACAGAAACAAATCAACAGCAGAATGTCTGAAAAGAAAAGAATCACAGTGATTGCAATGGTCCACTCAAAGTCCAAACCTCAACCCAAATCAAATGCTGTGCTCCATTCTTTTACAAATGTTTGTAGAAGCAGTCTGCAATCTTTAGTTTAGCTTTATAAATTTGTAGCAGTGATTTGGATGGGTGAGTATTTCCTTTTGTAATATTGTGTGTGTGTTTTCTTAAGCTTAATGCTTTCTTAGACTTGTTGAAGATAAAGTGAATGTGGATGGCAATTTTTAAATCTTACCAATGGGTTTTAATAAATTAAGGTTTCATTGTTTCCGAGTTTATTTTAATGTAATGCAAGTTTGAACCTTTTAAACACTTGACCCAACTTTAAAAATCCATATTTGAGAAGCGTTTATTTGTCTTTTATTTTTAACTTGTTATCGTTAACATTGCATTCATTTGCAAATCGCTGTGAAACATTTAGATTTTAATGTCACCTAGTTCTGTTTTTATTACATGTAATTATTTTCCTTCATTTTCCTTTAATCTGTATCATTTCTTAATTATAATTTAGAAAGAGAAGGTAATGAGAAGTAATGCAGTTAACTTATTTGTGAAGCTTGATAAAATAATTTAGCCAAAAGTTCTGTAAGTTTCTGCTTGTTTTATTAAAAGTTTACTGTGTGGGTGTGAAATCTTTATGTTTCAGTGTATACATGATAAATAAATTCCACTTTTTAAAGTTAAAAAAATCATTATTGTGTCTCACAGTGGAGTTTCTATGTTCCCCCCCTGTCCTCTGGGTACTCTGCTTTCCCGCAGACCAAAAACATGGATATAAGGTAATTTTTCCCATCTAAATTGTCCCATGTAGTTTGTATGTGTAAGTGAGTGTGTGCCCAGCGAAAGATTAAATATATATAGGAAACTAATTAATATAATTTTAAATATGAATGACATTTTAGCAAACACGAACTTCATATTCACATAAGTAGAGAGCGCTTAAATATTGTGCTGTACAAAAGAACAGCGATGGTATGTGATGGTATATCTATTGAAAACCAAGAAAACATATATGGTCTATTATTAACATAAAAGACATTTTTTTAAAAACTACAACCAAAGTACCGTTTGTATTTGTAGTAAATGTAAGAATTGCTTTAGGTACTAATCCTAATTTAATGAGGTCTGTGATTAGAAATGCTTATTATCTGACTTGTGTTTAAAGCACTTTTAACCTCGATGTTGAACTGTGACTTATCCGTCTTCTAACCGTTCCATTTCGGATGTGTTTAGTTAATGGAAAGTCAGTCTTATTTCACTGTCAGCTCTTTTAACAGTGCTATGCATGGGTTGCTTTCTGCCGCCCACGTCTATGGAATTTGAAAAATTATCTGCCAAATGGATAAATGTAAATGTCATTTTGAAATGGAAATGTTGGAGCTTAAGTGCTGTATGGAATGACTGTGTGCATTCTCTGTGGATTAAAATACTGAATTTCCGTTTAAAATGCTAAGTATTTTTAAGCTTGTTACAAGACATCACTTTCGTAAGATCGGATCAGAAGTGAAAGGACGCAAAGATGTGTGGATTCATATATAAATGCTGTGCGTGAGTGAGGTCACGCTGGTTGAATCACAAGTGATGCAGATCTTCACTTGAGCTTTATTGTACTTTTTGCAATCCAGAGAAATCATCCTTCAAACAAATAATCCCAACTAAGTGTTTAATGTTGAGAAAAGTATTGGGAAAAAGTGCCGCTGGTGCCGCACAACTGAAAAATGTAGATGAGTTTAATTAGAGATTTGTTTACCACTGTGATTGTGAATGTGTCTGCAGTGGGCTGGTAACCTGTCCAAGATGTATTCTTTTTTTTGGCGCCAGCATTCTAATGACACTAATTAGAATAAGTACCTTCGTAAATAAATAAATAAAAAATTTGCTCTATTTTTATAAATTTTTTTTTTTACAAATGCTATAGTAACAAAACATATTTTGTCAGCTTGAGCAGCCTAAATCTAATCTGTAATTACACTTAGTGTGCTGTAACCCAAAACCAGAGCATTCTCGTGTTCGGCTCATATGATACTTCATATGATTGTCCTTGATGCCTTTCTGCTTGTTGTCTTCAATTTTGCAGCGTCAACTCATAAAAGTTCTGTGTTGTGATTCTACTTCACTTATAGCTGCCAGTGTTTGATGAATATTGAATATAAATGCCACTTTTATACTTTGAAACATTTATTTTAGTTCTGGCATGTGTATCAAAGCATGGATTTTAGTTGTTTTAGGGCTGTATAGATTGACACTTTTTAATATAGTAATATGTTCTGTAAAATGCAAGTCCCTAACCAAATAAAATATTCTGCCTGACTCATGTTTTAATGCATTTTATGGGCAGTAAATTTAAAAAGAGCTTAATAAATGTAGTATCTTCATAATATAAATATAGACTTTCCAAGGTTATGCGTCAGGGAGGTTGTAAATCAAGAGTCTATTGCAAGGCGAATGCAGTACCGTCTGTCCATTCAAAGAAAGGCACCTTTATAATATCATATTGTGTGTCTAGGTTAATGTTCGAGTCCTTTAAGCAATTTGATTAAGCCTATCTCAGAATAAGGCCCTCAAAGTCATGCCACACACACCAGTACGTACCTTCAGACAGATCGCGTCGACAGTGTGACACTGGGTTGCATAACTGAGATTTTGCTTGGCTGGAATCCAGCAGTTTGATTTTGAGGCATAGACACTTCATCATCATATTCGTTAATTAGCAGGCATGGTTGGTGTCTTTAATCAGAGGATAGAATAAATACTGCATATTATGACAGCATGTCTGCAGGTGTGCTCCTGTCCATATGGCTGACGGGTCACAGCTGACTGAAGCACACGCCAAAAAAAGTTAAGGATTTTAAGTTACATGCGCTAATTCGTTGCATTTTTGATTTGAATAAATGTTTTCCAACAGTGGGTGGCACTGAGACTTAGTGGTAGCACCTCTCAGCACTGGGGATCCAGGTTCAAATCCCAATCTGGGTGGAGTTTCCATGTTCTCCCTGTGTCCACATGTGTTTCCTCCGGGTTCTCCGGTTTCCTCCCACAGTCCAAAAACATGGATCAAGTCAATTGAGTTTTGCCCCATGTAGAGTGTGTTTGTGTGTGTGTCTGTGTGAATGTGTGTGCCTGGCGTCCTGTCCTGAATGTATCTGTCCAGCGCCCGAAATGTTCTCCCCTGGATGGGCATGGGGAACCCCCCCGAGACCCTGATATAGGATAAAGCGGAAGATAATGAATGAATGAATGAATGAATAATGTGTGTGTGTAAGTGTGTGTGTGTGTGTGTGTAAGTGGTAAAAAAATTGGTACCATGTCCAGGGTGGATAAGAAATCCATCCATCCATTATCTTCTGCTTTATCCTCTACTAGGGTTGTGGTGGGGTCCCCCATGCCTATCCAAGGGAGAACATTTCGGGTGCTGGGCAAATACCAATGCCAATGTAATGCTGGGCACACACTCACTCACACAAACACATTCTATATGGGGCAATTTGGAGAATTCAACTGACCTTGATCCATGTTTTTGTACTGTGGGAGGAAACCGGAGAACCTGGAGGAAACCCACGCAGACACGGGGAGAACAATGAAACTCCACCCAGATTGGGATTCAAACTGGGAATCCCTAGTGCTGAGAGGAGAACATGCTAACCACTAAGCGACTGTGCCGCCCTCTGGATAAGAAATGTGTAACCTAAATCATGTTATGTTTATAAAATATTCTGGTATTAGTATTAGCAATATTAGTATATTTTTTACTTTATCAAAATACAATATATTGCTATACCTCCTTAAAATATTTTGTTTATTATTTTTTCAAGTTTTTAGGTTTAAAAAGCAGTACACACAAACTAGTAAACATGTTAGCATTATAATAATCACAGCAGACTTACATACCAAACAAAGAAAAGTTAAGTTTTTCAGTAACATTCTGCCAATCAGGTTACCTGATGTGCCTGTCATACAGAAAGCAAAGGAGGCTCACATTTCTTAGGCTTTTTGAAAATAAAAATTGCTAGATTTAACTGAATAAAACTCCCAGAAAAATCACAGGTGTTCCTTTTAATGAGTAATGGGGGATCAGTGAGGAGTATGTACAGTATGTGAATTACAAAATGAGGAAATGTGTTATGTCATTCTGATTCGGTTTATCCCAATTCGTTAGAAAGCTAAGTTTGAAGCACATTTTCTAAATAATTCGACTAACTGCATTATTATTTAAAACATATTGAAGCTGGATGTGAACCAGGTTGTAATGAGACACAAATAAACGTTTTAATCTGTGTTGCACCTGAGAATCAAAGCCAAAAAAAAAAAACGTGGATATGATTCTGAGGAGAATTATCATACAAGACATAATGCATAATTTACGAAGCTGTCTTTACGTGTTTCACTCAGCTGAGCAAGCGTGCCAACCTGGAAACCAGAATTTCCATGTCAAAGAATGTTTACTCAGAGCGGGGTGTGACATTGAGCCATGTTCATGGAAGGTTGTACTTCACTTTACAGTGATGGGATGAAAGCTGGGTGAAATGGCTTTGCAGCTAAAGCTCTCTAAGGATTCAGGTGCGGCAGCAATGGATAGCCTTCAGTGAGGTGTTTTCTTCCAAATAATAAAATGAATCATCATCAATTTCTGCATAGTAAATAGCAGAAAAATAGAACGAAATGTGTGTGTGTGTATATATATATATCCTGGTGACATATTGGCACCCTGTCCTGGGTGTATCTGCCTCATTGCCTGAAATGATCTTCCCTGGATTGGTGTGGGGAACCCCACCGCGGCACTAGAAGAGGATAAAGCGGATAAATATATATATATATATATATATATATATATATATATATATATATATATATATATATATATATGTATATGTATATATATTGTCCCCCTCCATTATCTTCCGCTTTATCCTCTTCCAGGGTCGCGGTGGGGTTCCCCACACCAATCCAGGGGATATATACATACATATACATATACACAAACACCTATATAAAAGCTATATAATTTTTAATAATTTTCTGCTTAATCCTCTACTAGGGTTGTGGGGGAGGGGGCTTTTAGGGCGCAAGGCAGATAACTTCATGACTTCATCACAGGTATTCAATCCATCACAGGGAATCCCCCCCTCCCCCGGTTTGAATCCCCATCTGGCTGGAGTTTCCATGTTCTCCCCGTGTCCGTGTGGGTTTACTCCGGGTTCTCCGGTTTCCTCCCACAGTCCAAAAACATGGATTAAGTCAATTGAATTCTCCAAATTGCCCCATATAAAGTGTGTGTGTGTGTGTGTGTGTGTGTGTGTGAGTGAGTGTGTGCCCAGCGATGGATTGACGCCCTGTCCTGGGTCTATCTGCCCAGCGCCCAAGACGTTCTCCCCTGGATGGGCATGGGGAACCCCACCGCGACCCTACTAGAGGATAAAGCGGGAGATAATGAATGAATGAACTTGGCCTCATTTCACATCTTAGATTCCTTTTGATTATTAAAAAAAAAAAAAAGTTATGTTAAGGTGCAGAAAAAGGTCTTTACTGTATGTTTACCGTAATGTCTGTAAAGGTTTCCTCCGTGCACTCTATATTTTCCATTTAATTTGAAGATGACTGAAAAAAAAACTATTTAAAAATTGAAGGTGCTTCATTTCTCTTATGACTTTACCTTTAAAAACTGTCCATGTTAGTTAAATGGCTTGTAACCTGTGAAGACATACCAATAATTCCCTTAAATTAAGTGAATTCAGACCTGATATATTCATCCTTTTATCTGTATTCAGACATTGTGTCGACACACAAACCCTAAACCATATTGATATATATGCTACAGTTTAATTGGTCAGTTTATTATGTACTTTCCACAAACGGGAATTCTTTTGTGAGGTCGTTGCCTTTGATGAGCATGCCGAAGATATTCTCTGTCAATGTCGATGATTAAAAACTACCAGCACATTATCATTATTATTATTGTGTCACACTGATTGGCTCAGTTACGACCATTCAATAGGTCAGTGATTGTGTAGGTTAAAGTATTAAATTAGTGTAGTAAGTAATTCCTAACTGTTTTAATGAGATCGACATTGACAATTACAAGTCAACTAAAAGCCCAAGATCCTTTTGGGACTGAGAGTCTCATTAAGTATAAAACCCTGTTCACTAGGAAACTATCAATGAATTCAAAAGCTCTGCTTTGAAGAAAATAACAGTGGGATCTTTCTTGTGTTGTAATCCCGCGAGAAGGTTGAGGTGCAGCACAGTTGAAATGATAAGCTACATAAACAGTGTATCAGCCAACAGCATCCTGTATTGCAAATAAAAGACCCTTTGAAAATAACATACTGCTGAATACTGAATAAAGGAGAAGCTAATCTTTAAGTTCATCTTTGTGAGAGGAAAAAAAGAGAACCAGCTGATAGTACTGTTGACCTTAAACATGTTTATTCTTCAGAAAGAGGTGTAAAAGCCATCATAGACTTCTTAATTCCCTCAACATATTAGTTCACTTCAATTCATTCTAAGTTGCCAAGTTGCCAGTTGTTTGTTCTTAAATTAAATGGCTGTGGCGTTGGGTTGTACTTTTTTTTTTTTTTTTTTTGGAAAAGGCATCCAAGGCAAAATTGGTGTCCAACACATTTAGATCTCTTTTCCCAAACAGTGAATTCTTTAAAAACAGGCTGTATGGCTGCATACACTTGTGGAATGCTAATGAATAGACCCAAGACTGCCCCAAACCTTGACCTTTTACGGGAAAATGCAAAGTCCTGTTTGTCCCATGTGTTTGTAGGATGTGGTTTACCAGAAGTAAGAAATGCAGGGTTTGGCACATGTTGATTACATAGAAGACTCTCTTGTGTATGATTGTAGAAGTGAGTATGGTACACTTTCCTCTGGTTCTACCAGAAACCATCGTATGCTTTGGATTTAAAAGCTTGGTAAGTGTAAACTAAGAATATAAGGTTGGATTCAATAAACTAAGCATCAGATTAACTCAAGTACGTGATCATACCAGTGCACATAGTTTTTCATCTCAGAAAATAAATGCTGTTTTTTATATGGATGTTATAAAGCAACAGACAAAATAATCATTAGGAGAAAGCAGAAGTGTAATAACATTAACTTTAAGTAAGACAACGATGCAACATGTTTGATTTATGATCTATTACAGTAATAAAGCTATCAAATGAAACCTAATGAATTCTGCTTTTAAACGTTTAAAGACTGGTAATGAGCTTGAAGTCTTATTTAGCACATCATAGTGAACGCTGGTAAGATTCTCTTTTCTATTACGAGGACGGTAAATGAACATGTATACCAATTATAGGCACATAGAATAAACGCTTGACCTTATTACAGGGATAGAGATTGTAACCATGGTAACGATACTTTTCAGCCCAGCTCATTACTTGAAGTCCTAAGTTATTAGCGGTGTCTAAAAATATAAGAATATAAGTGACACAATTTTAAGTAATTAACCAATAAGCTAAGGTAAAACAAGTGTATAACAATTTTGTAATGGATATGAAGACAAACTATTTAAAGCGACTTACAGTATCCCAGGTCCCAGGTCCACTAAAGATATCAATGTGGGTCCTTGAGCAAGACCCTTGACCCTCATTGCTCCAGTCACATTGGATAAAAGTATCTGCTCAATGACCAAATGTAAATGTGATGTAAAGTATCCCAATGTTATGATTGGGGTTAGAACACAGGGTTGACCATACATCACCCCTGGAGCAATGAAGTTTAAGGGTTTTGCTCAAAGACCCACATTGGAAACTTCAGTGCATTTGAACCCACAACCTTCAGATTGATAGCCCAACAGCCTAAAAACTGAGCTACCATGTCAACAAAGTCTATACAAATTTTGTAATGTATACCCTCTGTGTTTATTAGCACAAACAGAAACTGTTTTATTGTCTTTCATTTAACCCTCTACTAGTGTCGCTATTGTCTATTAGTGGGGGGGGGGGGTGCTTAGCAGATACACCCAGGACAGGGTGCCAATCCATCGCTGGGCACACTCTCTTACACACACAAACACACTATATGGAGCAATAACTATTTAACTTCTTTATTTAAACAACACCACTCAATGTACTTTATAATGATATTTCTTATTTTTTTTCAAAAAGACACCTTTGTGCTTAGCAGAGGGCGGCGCGGTGGCTTAGTGCTTAGCACGTTTGCCCCTCAGCGCTAGGGATTCCAGGTTCAAATTCCAATCTGGGTGGAGTTTCCATGTTCTCCCTGTGTCTGTATGGGTTTCCTCCAGGTTCTCCGGTTTCCTTCCATAGTCCAAAAACATGGATCCAGTCAATTGAGTTCTCCAAATTGCCCAATATAGAGTGTGTTTGTGCATGTCTGTGTGAGTGAGTGTGTGCCCAGTGATAGATTGGCGCCCTGTCCTGGGTGTTTCTGCCCAAGCCCGAGATGTTCTTCCGTGGATGGACATGGGGAACCCCACTGCGACCCTTATAGATGATAAAGCGTGAGATAATGGATGAATGGAAGTGTTTAGCAGAAATGTATGCTTCTAGTTTTGTGGGAACAGTTTCAGAAAGGCCCTCATTCCACCGAGACTGTGTCCAAATTCACGAAGCAAGGTCAGTAAAAGCATAATTAAGTAAGTCTGATTTGGAAGAACGTGTTGGACCCACATAGAGCCCCGACTTTAACCCATTAAACCCATCACACATGCTCTTCAGGATGAATGATCAACAGTTCCCACAGACACAGTCCCAACGTCTGTAGAAAGCCTTCTCAAAAGAATAGAACCTACTTTAAGTTTACAGTTCATTCATTTAAACCTTTTTTTTTCCAACCAAACAAATGATACTATCAAAGCCCCAGAGAGAGCTCCATGAGAACTACATTGCCCTTATTATGCGGCATGAATAGCCTTCCAATATGAAAGATTTAAATGTTAAGAGGTTGGAAATGGCAGCTTAAACACAGAACACTGTTATTTAAAGGCCAATGAAAAGCATTTTCACATGGTTTCTCAGAAATGCAGCTCTTTGAAAATCACCAAAAAACTGTCCTTTTTGTAATGCAATAATACATTTTATTAAATCATTCTGGTACGTTTTACTTTCATTACACACACTCTAATCTCTAAAGTGGATGTTTTGCCACTGATGTACATATAATACCCAGAATATGGTCACAAAATATGGTTAAATGATGACATAATCATTTGACGTTATTCCACTTTATGCCATATTATTATTTATTTAAAAAAAAATGGAGAATAAGATACAGACTACAAAATTCCACATGTACATTATTGTTGTATTTGTGTATGTTTTATTTATTTGGAATGCGTTGGATTAAAACCTACACGCACTGCAGTAGGGCTTTAATTGGAGGAGGCTATCAGTCTTCTATGCTATAATTCAATACAAGTTCAAGTTCATTTATTTATATAGCATTTTTTTAATAATAGTATATTGTCTCAAAGCAGCTTTACATTGTTCCTAACCTGAATGCCCAAAGCAACAGTGGCAAGAAAAAAACTCCCTTAAACCTTGAGCTAACCAAGGCTCAGTAAAGGACTCCTTGAGTGACTGGGAAGCATCAACAGTGCAGGACAGTCATGTACAGATTGTGAGGTGATCAGCTGTCCATTTTCCAAAATTAGAAAGAGTATGTCAGTTTAGTGAAGCCATCCTGGCAGGACTGCAGATCCACCAGTCTAATAGAAATCCAGGTTCTGTCCAGTAACTCCAATTGCAGTGGTGATCAGGCAATGTTATGGATGAGGAGCTGGTGATACTGTAAAGAAAAAGAGATAAGAATCACAGTTAGAGATAATTCATTCATTCATTTATTATCTTCCGCTTTATTCTCTATTGGGGTCACGGGGGGGTTTCCCCATGCCCATCCAGGGGAGAACGTTTCGGGCGCTGAGCAGATACACCCAGGACAGGGTGCCAATCCATCGCTGGGCACACATTCACTCACACAGACACACACATACTCTATATGGGGCAATTTGGAGAACTCTGTGTGGAGTGGAGCTGATACACTGATCTGGAAGTTTGATAAGCTCACCTTACGTGGCTCCTACTGATAAACATGTGCCTTTATAAGCGGGTATGGCACATGCCGCAGGGGAGAGAATTCTCCATCAATGCTACAGGACTGGTGGGATGGAGGACACGCCATGTCCACATATGAATGTACAGTAAAAGCCCGGTATATAAGTAAATAAAGTGATTTATTTTGCCTACAATGCATACACACAGAGGAATTTGTCCTTCAAATTTAACTCATACATGCAGTGAAACACACACTTATACACACACTGGTGCCCGGAGAGGTGGGAAGCCTTGAATATGACGCCCAGGAAGCAATAGGGGTTAGGTGCCTTGCCCAAGGGCACTTCAGCCATGGTACTTGGTGGGATCAGGAATCAATCCGGGGACCTTTAGGTCACAAGGCTGGTTCCTTAACCACATGCCCAGACTTCTCCTGTGTGTATCTGTGTGTAGGCATGTTCGTGTCGGCAGTGAAGCTGTTCCTGTGGTGTGAACTCCTGTCTCCGGTCCTCATTCCCTTTCACCCTGTGACACTTCAATACAAAGTGAATTAGCTAAGTTGCCCCTATTTAGTTTACGTGTTTCAGAGTGATTGAGTGTTTTCCCAGTGATAGATTAGCATCCTACATTTACATTTAGTCATTCAGCAGACGCTTTTATCCAAAGCGACTTACAAATGAGAACATTACAAGTCAGAAGCCATAAAGAAAACCAACTACACTGTAAATTTATCAAACCTGATTGTTGTTTGATGCTGCCCCCCCCCCCTTTCTTTTTCCACAACAGGTATTTGTTAAAGAGATGCGTCTTCAGTAGTTTCTTAAAACTGCTTAGTGATTCTGCCTTAAGGACAGAGTTGGGAAGATCGTTCCACCATTTTGCAGTGGTGAACGCCATGGAGTGAGAATTAGCTCCTCGGTGAGGTGAAATCGCCAGGCGGTGATCATCACAGGAGCGAAGTGAACAAGTCGGAGTGTATTTTGAAAAGATTGCGTGAATGTAGGAGGGGGAAGATCCGGTAATGGTTCTGTATGCATCCTACATTTACATTTACATTTACTGTACATTTAGTCATTTAGCAGACGCTCTTATCCAAAGCGATTTACAAATGAGACTTAAAAATCCTGTCCTGGGTGTATCTGCCCAGCACCTCAAACATTTACCCCTGGATGGGCATGGGGAGCCCGCCCCATGACCCTAATATGCGATTAAGCGGTCAGGATGATGAGACGAGATGAGATGTATTTGTTAAGACTGTTTTAGAGGCTTTGTTTATGCAGCTGGTCTGTAAAATGTTCCTGTGACCTCATCAGTAAGCTTTCATCGTTCCTCTGTGCTGATGCTGTCAGTCCATTTCTTACAAATGTCAGGCCACTTTAACTGCTGATACATGGTGTTAGTTTGCAATCAACCTAAAAGAACTTGTGAAAAAAAAGTCAATTGAAAGTCAAGACACTTTTTTTTTTATAAATCACTGCTGTTTTTTCAGTCTCTTTTAGTCTGCTTTATTATTTGAATATGTTACATTTTTATATAATTCCTACATCAATGAAAGCGGGGAGCATGATATGCAAAATGTACCAGTGGCTCTAAAAAGGCAGCATGCAAATGCATGAAAATCATAAGCAGAGCTCTTGTTAGAGATGAGAGAAAGGTAAGACAGGGTGTCCTCAGGGAAGGATTCATGCTCTAAATGATGCACAGCATATCAGTTGAAACCAGAAAACCAAAAACAAGAATATTTTTTCACAGATGGCCAATGGGACAACTTATATATGACAAGAACAACAACTACAGTAGCCTTCCAGTCAAAAGTTTGGACACACTCCATTGTCTATTTCCTCCACTTAACATATAGGTGGACTGAGTAGTTTTATAATTACAGACTTTAGTCCAGCTGTGCTCTTTGTTGTTGTTAGTCCCCTGTTGGTTCTCTGTTCTCTCCTGGTCAGGAGCATCAAGGATCAGGTATCATTCGGGTGGTGGATTGTTTATTGTCAGTTCTGCAGTGACACTGATGCGGTGAGGGGGTTTTAGTGCAGCAGTGCTGCTGTAGTTTCATTTAAACACCTCAGTTCAAGTTCAAGTAATTTATTCATAGAGTGCTTTTTACAATAGTACACAAAGCAGCTTTACAGTGTTATAAGCCTTTGAACCCCCAAAGAGCAAGCCGAAGCGACAGTGGCAAGAAAAAACTCCTTGAGAGGACCAAGTGGAGGACTAATCTTCCTTTAGCAGCCAGGCAGCATTAAGTAGGACACTAATGTACAGATTGTGTGATGATCAGTGACACTGCTGGGATAGGAATAATACAATAAGCTCAGTTTTCAACAATATTGTTATTAGTAGTTTAGGCTGTAAATTGTTAGTAATTATTCATTCATTCATTATCTCCAGCTCATCCTCTATTAGGGTCGCGGTGGGGTTCCCCATGCCCATCCAGGGGAGAACGTCTCGGGCGCTGGGCAGATAGACTCAGGACAGGGCGCCAATCCATCGCTGGGCACACACTCACTCACACAGACACACTCTAAACGGGGCAATTTTGAGAATTCAATTAACTTGATCCATGTTTTTGGACTGTGGGAGGAAACCGGAGAACCCGGAGGAAACCCACGCAGACACGGGGAGAACATGGAAACTCCACCCAGATGGGGATTCGAACCGGGAATCCCTAGCGCTGAGAGGCGAACGTG
>JAFMOD010000553.1:1086823-1130875 GCA_019802435.1 Corydoras maculifer | reverse complement strand
GTTCTCCCCGTGTCTGCGTGGGTTTCCTCCGGGTTCTCCGGTTTCCTCCCACAGTCCAAAAACATGGAACAAGTTAATTGAATTCTCAAAATTGCCCCTATAGTGTGTGTCTGTGTGAGTGAGTGTGTGCCCAGCGATGGATTGGCGCCCTGTCCTGGGTCTATCTGCCCAGCGCCCGAGATGTTCTCCCCTGGATGGGCATAGGGAACCCCACCGCGACCCTAATAGAGGATAAGCGGAAGATAATGAATGAATGAATGAATAAATATTTGTGCGGGCAGCACGGTGCATTAGTGGTTAGTATGTTCTCCTCTCAGCACTAGGGTTTCCCAGTTGGAATCCCCATCTGGGTGGAGTTTCCATGTTCTCCCCGTGTCTGCGTGGGTTTCCTCCAGGTTCTCCGGTTTCCAAAACCATGGATCAGGTTGATTGTGTTGTCCAAATTGCCCCACATAGAGTGTGCCTGTGTGCGTGTCTGTGTGTGACACCCTGTCCTGGGTGTATATGCCCAGCGCCCGAAACGTTCTCCCCTGGATGAGCATAGGGAACCCCCCCCCCCATGAATGAATGAATGGATGAATATTTGTGCTCATCAAAATCCTCTACTAGGGTCACGGGGGGGTTCCCCATATCCATCCAGGGGAGAACTTTTCGGGCGCTGAGCAGATACACCCAGGACAGGGCGCCAATCTATCACTGAGCACACAATCACTTACACAAACACACTCTATATGGGGCAATTTGGAAAATTCAATTGACCTCGATTCAAGTTTTTGGACTGTGGGAGGAAACCGGAGAACCCGGAGGAAACCCACTCGGACAAGGGGAGAACATGGAAACTCCACCCAGATTGGGATTTGAACCGGGAATCCCTAGTGCTGAGAGGAGAACTTGCTAACCACTAAGCTAACCGTGTCGCACCCATCAAAATCCAGTTGGTAAAAGTACATGTTCAGTAGTTTCAGCAGTGCTCTTTACTTGTTCATGATAATGTTGCTCAGTTTGCTCATGTTCCACAGCCTTTCTAACTCAGGGCAGGGTTTTTAGCAAAGCCTTTATATTTACTGAATCATGATTCGAGCAGCTTCCCAGCAGGTCCACAAATCTTAGCTTTAGCTCTGAATATTTTTTGATAACTGGGTACGTTGTGTTCCCTTTTTGACAAAAGTAAAGTAAAGCATGTCAAAAGTCAGAGCTAAAAGGCCCAAACGTATCATTCTGTCAGCCAGACATGCTGAGATAGCACACTGCTCTGTGCAACAGTAAACCATTTAGACCGAGGCCAGTCAGATCCCCTCATCCATCAAAGAAATGCAGTGTCTCCATCTTGTTCTAGTGCACTTTTAGATCTGCTTTTATTTCAACCAATTATGGGAGAGTATTCCTCCTTTGTACTTTACATTTGCCTTTACTGCATTATCAACACTTTGTTTCTGTGTGTGTGATTGTGGGTCGCGTTGAGATTGCTTGCCTGGGTCATGGACCAGATGAAGTGCCTACTGAGTCCTTCATCATTAATTATGTTTTATAAAATAACGTTTCGGGGTGGCATGATGGCTTAGTGGGTAACATGTTCTCCTCTCAGCACTAGGGATTCCCGGTTGGAATCCCAACCTGGTGAAGTTTCCATGTTCTTCCCGTGTCCAAGTGGGTTTCCTCCAGGTTCTCCGGTTTCCTCCCACAGTCCAAAAAACATGGATCAAGGTCAATTGAATTCTCCAAATTGCCCCATATAGAGTTTGTGTGTGTTTGTATGAGTGAGTGTGTGCCCAGTGATGGATTGGCACCCTGTCCTGGGTGTATCTGCGTGTATGTATCTGGTATTGAATTACCATCAATGGGTAAATTTCGACCAATTACACGTAAATGAATGTTTACACTGTTTACAGGAAAAATCATCATAATAACATCAAGAAATTTTATATTAGACAATTATAAATGATTTAAATAATTATTCATAACAATAATTGTAACAAATCACCTTGACTTGATATGTATCCTTTTATTATCTGTCTTTCTTCCTTTCTTCTACATCTCATATATATATATATATATATATATATATATATATATATATATATATATATATATATATATATATATATATATATATATATATATATAATTTTATTTATTTTATTTTAATTATTTATTTTTTTAAATATTTTTTTCAGTTAAAGCCATTTCTTTAACTGTTATGAAAATCTTAAACTAGTCAGCCTAATAATCTCTAGCCTGAGAGATTAAGACTTCATTTCTGACAAGGTCAATTCAATCTATGGCCCAATATGCACAATAACAAACATTGGAGAAATACAAAGTCAACCGTATTGAATTTGGGAGGAGCGGATATATATGTTTAGAAGTGATAAATCACACCTCACCAACTGAAAGTCTATTAAATATATATGGATCTGACAAATGCCAGAAGAAAGCTTTTCTGCCTGGAAGCGTAGTATTGGCTGTGAACCCTAAAGATTGGAATAATAGTCTATTACTGTTTGATGGTGTGAGCTGCAGCCCATAGATTCAAAGGAGGAAAAATCATAGTGTAGTGTGAATACATTTTACCGGCTCACGGACATCTTTGGCGTTATATTGGACTTCACACAAACATATTTCCAATTTATTTTTTAGTTCATAGAATTAGCAATTTTGATTTTTTACTATAAAAAGACGGCTCATCAATTTTAAATGAATTTTAAATGAATTTTAAATGCAGCTTCACTGTATTTATGGATATTAACTTAATAATTTCCACCCTGCTATCTTACACCAATATTGACATCTTCTGGCTGTGCCATTTAATTAGCAACGCTGTTTGTGATCATATCAACCAAGATTGGCGTTGAGTCCAGGTAGCTGCACTGTTGAAATAGCAATCCGCCAAAGTCAGAGCACACCTGGCTCTGAAGGGGAACGTCAAGTAACACCCTGATTAGTTTATTGTACTTCACCCAGAACATACCCATGAATAATTAAGAATTTGTACATGACATTTGCACCTTTGGGTGTAATTTGTCCTTTGTTATGACAGCAAATGCACTATGCAGTGGGTCAAATACACACTAAGGTCTTCGTCTTAATGTTTTACTTCTTACAAGACATTTAATTTACTAGTTTCCCCCCAACATCATGTTTTAATATCCAAAATAATAAACTGAACTTTTTTGTACAGGATTTTAACTTACCTTTAAATGTTTTTTTTAATCTATTGGTCATTTAAAATGTGACTTTAAGGCTTGGAGCTTCTCGTTCCTTCAGATTATTTGATCTGTACGCTGTGTGGTAGGAGTTAGTTTCATACTGCAGAAAATAAGCACATGTGTGTGGTGAATGTGTACAAAAGCTAAAAATGGACTGCAAATATGTTTTTACCACACGCCCTGAAGCTTGAAAAACATGGTGTGCTGAATAAAATGTTTCAAAAACATGAAATAGGAAACTAAGTGGAGTTATAATGCACATACATGCAGCTTATCCCAGATTATTCTTAACTAAATCTTTTAGTCAAATTCTAAAACGTTCCTCATTTATTTATCTTCTTCTCTGTTAATAGGGACCCAAAGCTTTTTCATCATATCGATTTATGGTAACACTTTCTATGAAGCTCGTATTTATAATGCATTATAAATGAGCTCATAAGACTTAAAACATATTTATAATACTTTATAATACTATAACCATTGTCATAATCCTCTGTTACTGTTCATAGAGGTTCATAATCACTCTCAATAAGTGCCATAAAGCATTAAAATATAAATTAATAATATTATATGGCAGCATGACGGTGTAATGGTTATCACCAGATTACCCCTGTATAGTGTGTGTCTGTGTAAATAAACCCGGGATGGATTGGCATCCTGTCCTGGGCGTGCCCAACGCCTGAAATGTTCTCCCTGGATGGGAATGGAGAACCCCCCATGAATCTAGTACAGGATTAAGCAGTAGATAATGAGATAAGTTGTCAAAAGGTCAAAAGCTGGTTCATCTGACCAACTACTACAAAGTTCTGATGAAATGAATCTGATGTTACATTCAATTTAAAGCCAGATTTATAATTATATTTTCCATACAATACTCTTTATTCTTCAGAGGCTACGCCTGATTTATCTTTTACCAAGCTGTAACTATTTTCATATGTATCTCATGCTTCCCGCATTGTTCTAATGGCGAGATCATGCTGTGAAATGTGTGAAGCTTAGAACTTGTGGTTAAGCCCCTCCAGACTCATTCCCAAGTCCCCAGTCTTTGTTGACTTTTGATGTCGCTTACTGTTTCTTATGTTGCCATGACCCATGAGACGGGCTCGCCGGGAAGCCCACAGTCAGTATCTTCTCTTAACAGTATAGTAATATTCACATGAGCATCTTAACACACGATGTTTCCCATCATCACAATAAGCATGCAGGTAGTGCTTGCAATTAAAATAAAGAGCTGCAACGCAATCAAGTTACAAATGTGTTGACCTTGCAAACCTGAGCAGTGCGGATAAGCAGAAGTTAATGAATAAGTAATATTTTCCCGAATGCAGTTATGGTTTTAAGATAACCTGTAATTACTGCAATCACCTTCCGAGCACACAGCGAGGAAAAATAATTACAGAATAACGTAGGATTTCGAAAGATGCACCCTCGTTTATAGAACATCTAGGGCACATTATGTCCATGTTCATTTTCAAAGACATGTGCAACACATTGCGGCAGCGCAGGAGAAGGTTTGAGGCTAGATTTCGCTGCAAACCCAACATTCTTCTCCTCCCACTAGAGATCTGGGTTCACAGTGGATTATTAAGAACTGGTGGTGGATTTAAAATTTTTTTCCATCACTGTCTTGCATCTCATAAGATTTTCGCCTGTTCTTAAATCTGCCAAATGCTGTCAATCCGCAGCACTGTTTTTCTTCAACACGGCCAGTCGTGTAGCGTTGCTTATTTTGTAGCGCATGTAAATGTCAACATATGTGGCTTGTTTTTGCCCCACTAATTGGAATTTTAATCAACAGCATTAATCTTCATGGTTTAGAAACAGAAATTGTGCAATATGGCGTTTGAAATTCAGGGCCAATGTAACACTCCCCTCTCCTACTGCGATTTCTGAGCCACGCCTACCCCGCGGGATGATGTGTGCCACGTCACCTGAGGTTTAATTAGTGGTATTATTTAAGGCTCACTCAGAGGACTTGGTGTGTTTGATTACTTTGCTTACCTTTGGGAATATAATATCCATTTGTTGTTTATCTGTTATTTATCTCTTTAAAGTTTACGGACTCTCTGAACAGAGCTGCCGCTCACCGGCTGTCATGCCTCCACCCAGATAAATCAACTGTGAGGACCGAGGTAAGGTTATGAACTCACTCCCCTGTTCTGGCCAGGTATTAGTAATGAAAAAACAATAGTGATATATATATATATATATATATATATATATATATATATATATATATATATATATATATATATATATATATATATATATTCAGTGCTAGGGATTCATGGTTTGAATCCCAATCTGGGTGGAGTTTCCATGTTCTCCCCGTGTCGTTGTGGGTTTCCTCCCTTTCTCCGGTTTCCTCCCACAGTCCAAAACATGGATCAAGGTCAGTTGAATTCTCCAAATTGCCCCATATAGAGTGTGTTTGTGTGTCTGTTTGTGTAAGTGAGTGTGTGCCCAGTGATAGATTGGCATCCTGTCCTGTGTGTATCTGCCCAGTGCCCGAAACGTTCTCCCCTCAATAGGCATGGAACCCCCCCCCCCCCAGGATAAAGCGTAAGATAATGGATGGATATATTATTTTATAAATTGATTTAGTTCATTCTTTTTTTAAATTATACCTCTCATTCTTGGTGAAAAAGAAAATTCTCAAAGGTCTTCACAGTAACATCCAGGCAGCACTGCAGACCCCCTAGTCAAATCGAATTCAAAGGTTCTGTCCATCTGAACCAAGTGTGTTACATCAACAAAAGTTCATTTGAATTCATTTGAGTTCCGTCATCAAAGTCCCTCTAATCCTCAGTGAAGCTGAAAGTTTTTAAAGGTCACTGCTGTAGCACTCCGGCATTTTTGTGGTTGAGGAGCTGGTGTCACCTCAAAGGGGAACAAAATGAAAAGTTGTTAGAGGAGTTAAGACTGAATTTAACACAGTCTCTTGAATTTCAGACTACAGCAGCATAGAGGTAACAGCAGAGACTGCAGATTACTTAGTTCAGAGGGCACTGAAGCTGAGCTGGGTGAAGCACTGACTGTCCTGACTTTAACCTCTACACTGCTATATACAGAGATTAGATTAATGCTTATTAATGCTTAAGTATATAAACAGGTTTTTATAATACTTTTAAAAATGTTATTCTTATTTTTATACTAACAGTGACATTGCCCAGCAATGGATTGGTGCTCTGTCATGAGTGTACCTGCCCAGCAGCCAAAAAGTTCTCCCCTGGATGAGGACCCCCCCCCGGCCGGGACCCTAATAGAGAATAAGCAAATTAATTTGCAATGAATTAATAAATAAATGAATAACAGTGACAGAAAGACATTTTAAAAATTAACTTACATCCATCCATTATCCAATAACAACCTAGTATTCTTTTAAATGATATGTACTTTAAGGGACAGAGTTTTTTTTTACATTCTTTTCCACAAATAGATGAATATTTTTGTTAAATGTTAAAACGTTATTATTCAGCAAAAGCCCTGCATTGTCTTTTTTTTAATTATTGCATACTGGCAATTTAAAGCAGCCAATTTACCTTGAATCCATATTTTTGGACTGTGGGAGGGAACCAGAGAACCTGGAGAAAACCCACATGGACACAGGGAGAACATGGAAATTCCACCCAGACCGGGATTCAAACCTGGATCTCCAGCACTGAAAGGTGAACGTGTTAACCACTAAGCTACCGTGCCGCCCCTCGTAAAATGACCCAACTTAAGTGGTAGGTAAAATGAATTAGTCTATTTAATGGTAATAAATGCTAAAAGTCTCATTGTATCAAATTCAATATACAAGATAAATAGACTACAAATTTTATGTGGTGTTGTAAATTCAGCAGGACAGCTTACAAACACTTATAAATATGCTATGAATATTATATAAATTTTATTGTGGTGAACATGAACAGGGTGTTTCATCTTATTTGAACGAGAACCGTTGTTGGAATCCAGGTCGGGAAATGGATTTAGACACCTCATCATATCATGGTCCGGCAAAAACTAAAGATCTGGCTTGAGTGCTGGCATTCGTTTTACTGCAACTGAACATCATCACTTGTCGAAAGCAGGATTAGCAACCACTGAAACATTTACAGACATGAAACCTCAGACGAACCTCAGAGACTTTCTGAACTTTTGCAGGAACAATGCAGTGTATTCTAGCTGAGGCTGTGTGTGCATGGGAATGATGTATAGGTTGTAACAGATGACGTGCAACATGTGCAATACAGACAATTCAAGACGCCATTTGTTACAGCGTGGAAGTGCGCTTTCGAAGATATTTGAAAACAAACTTCAAAGAGGCCATGCTCTCACACGTTTAGACAGAGTGTCTGGAATGGATAAAATGAAACATGCATGGCTTTCTGCATAATGGCCTTGCCTGTGAATAATACTCATCCCGGGATCATCTCGGCTCGGACATATTACAGAAACTGATCTGCACACTGTAAGAGGAGTAGGGCGTCTCTTAATGTGCACATAAAAGTCTTTAATCCAACATTAGAATGGCGTTATGTTTGAAAAATTATTATTCCGAAATCAGGCTCAGGCAACAGTTCCTTTCTTTCCACTTGTGTCTGTTGCGCTTATACAAACAGGAAAGTCACCGTGATTAGTGTCAAGGCCACCGCATTGTAAACATTATTATGTGGCAGCAAACAAGTCGCTAGAGTCGGAGACTTTTCCATAATTAATCACCCTCACTCATCAGTCAAGGACAAAATATCTAAACATTACATCAAGTGATTTCCTAGAGGGAGAATCATCAGTCTCGATGTGTTGTCTGACAATAGTGTCTCTCTTATTTTATTCATAGCCTTACTCCTTTTTTTCCTTTGGAATTAACCAGAGCAATGTCAAGGGTTTAACAGTTTAGCATGACAGAAAGTGCTTCAGCAAGTCTTTTATCTAAATACACCAAAACGCTGCCACGGTCTACAATGACTCCTGTGTTTGCACTGAGATCTTGTCTTTTTCTTTGTGCAGAATGATTAATTCAACAAACTCTCTTATCAACTAAGTAATGATTGTAAGGCTTCAGTTTAGGTATTTAAGATTGACTTTTAATACAGGGAAAAATTAACTATAACTTCAAGTGCTACAAAGAAGTCTTTACACCATAAATCACAACAAAATCTCTTTATAAACTATGTATACTAATAATAATGATTTTTATACACCTACTGCTACTACTACTACTACTACTACTAATAATAATAATAGTAACACTACTACTAATAACAATTATATTTACAATAATATTAATGAGGATGATAATAATGGTGATAATTTTATAATAAAAATAAATAAATAAATAATAATTATAAAAATATTATAAAAATATTAACATATTGTCATTATAGATATAATAATAATAGTAATAATAATAATAATAATAATACCAATATTTATGTTGACAATATATTAATATTTTATACTACTGATAACAACTATAATTAAACAACTAAATGGGATGAGGAGGGCATATCAGGAAGTCAGAGTTCTCAGTGGATCTGTTTGTCATTGACGGTTCATTTTGACATTTTATTCTTTGAAGACGATTTGGTTGCATATTTTTATCCAAGAAGCAAGAGCTGCACTTGAAGCCACTCCTTAGCTTTGTAAAGCTTAACAACATCTGGTATAACAAGTGGAAACATGTGTAGCATGTTATTTGATGAAATATAAACCTTCAGGTGCAGTAGGGGACTAACCAAAAAAAAAACAAAAAAAAAAAAACAGATGGACTAGAGTCTATAAAAGTACAACGCCAAAGTAAAACTCCAATAGGTGAAGATAAACTTGCCCCATCCCTTTGTATTGTTTGTAAACTACAAATCTGTTTTCCTCAGAATTATTGAAATCTGGCCTATAGTGTATTTCAGGGTCGGATACTACTGAATAGAAAACAGCTCACACACGTGTGTGTGTGTGTGTGTATTTGTATGTGCTGTTGCTGTGTAATTCTGTCCATTCCACTTTGACAAAAACACATTAATAAGTTTGGCATAGAGCAAACATTGTTGCAATCAATAAATGTAAATCAACAGTAATGGTCTGTGTGAGACAGGTAGGTGTGTTTAATTGGATATATATGTACAAACTTTGCCACAGTGTCAGAAAAGAATAATGTATTCTATGTGAAAATCTCTGTTAAATGATTGGCTGTTGTGTTATCAGCATCTAGCAATTTACAGAGTCTGAAGACATCCAGTCTCCTGACGCAGCTTAGGTCTGTGGTGAATCTTTAGAATGATGTAACACAGCTGAAATATGGTGTGGATTTTTTTTTTGTTTTAAATTTACTCAAATCTAGTTTGAAAGCAATGAAAACAGTTCCATTTTATAAAATAAACTGATTCTCATTTAATGGTTTGATTTCCCAGCTGGACAGGAGGAGAGAAAATACCACCAACACATTTGCTCACGCGTTTTATCTGTAAGCATTTTAATAACTGTGGGGATTAAAAACATGAAGAATATACAAATTCCACATGGATGATATATTGGCTGCCCATCTGGAAATTAAATCGCCGAATCATCTTGCTTCAACATGACTGTTCTATAATTGTGCCATTGTACATCGTTACAAAAAAATCGTGCACTTTAATAACAGAGTAAATCCCAGGTGACCAGTTGTTGTCCACACTCCATAGTTTTTGCAGGACAATTAACCTTTTAATTCATCCATTCATCCATTATCTCCCGCTTTATCCTCTACTAGGGTCGCAGGGGGGTCCCCATGTCCATCCAGGGGAGAATGTCTCGGGCGCTGGGCAGATACACCCAGGACAGGGCGCCAATATATCTCTGGGCACACACTCACTCACACACACACGCAAACACACTCTATATGGGGAAATTTGGAGAATTCAATTGTCCTTGATCTATGTTTTTAGACTGTGGGAGGAAACCTGCGAACCTGGAGGAAACCCACGTGGACACGGTGAGAACATGGAAACTCCACCCCAATTGGGATTCGAACCATGAATCCCTAGTGCTGAGAGGCGAACACACTAACCACTAAGTCACCATGCCGCCCCGATTTATCCATCCATTATCTTTAATTTAATCCTATGCTAGGGTCACGAGGAGATGCCCCATGCCCATCCAGGAGAGAATGTTTTGGGCACCGGGGAATTCAGAATTGGCACCTGAATCCCAACCACTGAGTGGCAGACATACCACCAACCACTACCCCAGCGTAACAGGTAAACCCAGGTTAATACCATGGAACAAGTGGTTGTTTTCAAAATTACACTTTGATATCTTTTTTAACCTGCGTCCTGTTTTCCCGTCTTTTTGGGTCCAATTTTTTACAAGGACTGAAACTGATTGAAATTGATCCAGGTTTGTGTTAAAATGCAAACAGCGAGCAAACACAGCATGACTATCCATCGCATCACGAAAGACCAGTCATCCATATTAATATCAATCATACCATGCTCATACCGGTGAAATCCAGGCAGGTTACATAGTGCTGGAGGAAGCTAGTACAGGTGCTCTGGGTGTGCTGTTGTAATAACAGAAGTGCCAGTTTCTCTATTCTAAGCCTGTGTATTTGGAAATCTATTAAAATAGCTTTAAGTTGAGTTTGACACAGGGCATTGCTTTAAGCATACGAAAGTAAATTACATGGAAAGGTACAGACACTTAACTTTAAAGAAGCATTAACTTCTAATAACTCCAGACATTAAAATGAAACAGAAATCTTATGCTTGTATTAATATAGGATTTATTCTGTATTCATCAGTGTTGTATTTAAGTACACTATTGATCAAAATGAATAATTACTTGTTTTAAACATTGCACAATAAAATATTAATACTTTTAAATTAAATTAATTGCTAACTTTTGTCTTACTTTAAGATGAATACATGCACATAAGTCGGACGTAGGTATACAATTAACAATGCGCCATTGTGTTTGGTATTTTTGGGTAATGATGACATACATCGTTGGGCGTGAATCTTCAAATGAATTGATAATTAAAAAAATAATTCATTATCTTCCGCTTTGTCCTCTATTAGGGTCGTGGGGGGGTTCCCCATGCCCATCCAGGGGAGAACGTTTCGAGCGCTGGGCAGATACACCCAGGACAGGACGCCAATCTATCACTGGGCACACACTCATACAGACACGCACACATACACACACTATAGGGGGCAATTTGGAGAACTCAATTGACTTGTCCATGTTTTTGGACTGTGGGAGGAAACCGGAGAACCCGGAGGAAACCCACGCGGACACTGGGAGAACATGGAAACTCCACCCAGATGGGGATTCGAACCAGGAATAGCCTAATGCTGAGAGGCGAATCCACCGTGCCGCCATTTATAAAAAAATCAACATGATATTAATATCATAACAGGTCGGATAATTGTCATTTACATACATACTATAGATAGATAGATACAGAACTAGGGTTGATGGTTGAAGGGGGTGCCCCATTTCTAGTGCTGGGCAGATACACCCAGGACAGAGCATCATTCCATCTCAGGGCGCACACACACACACACACACACACACTATATGAGGAGGTAATGTAGAGCAAGCCACTGTGCCACTATGCCCTCATAATAGATGTGATCCATATATCAATCTATATATCCATATAATTAGGGGTGCTCATAATATTTTGGCCTGGTTCTTAAAGGAGAACTTAAAGATGTGGCTTAGTGCTCATTGCAAATACTTGTTTTGTTAACTCCAGTTTTAGTCTGCCGTTTATTAATATTCATCCATCCATTATCTTTCACTTTATCCTATACTAGGGTCACATCCAGAGGAGAATGTTTCTAATCCTTATTACTGCGTTAAAAAATAAATAAAATAAAGACCCAGTATTTCAATGTAGAATATAAATGAGTTCTAAATCACAGCTATCCGTCTGTTTGTGAGAGTTCATGTCCCAAACCGTAAAATGCTGATGTAAAGCCTCTTGGTCTGGTGGCTGGGCTTGGTTTCTATCTATGTTATTAAGATCTGGTTTCGTTATAAAATGAATCGGTCACATTGCACGGGATATTCTGCTATGTTTGTGCACTGAATATACCCACCTCTTGATCATTCCTTCAGAAATGGTAAGGTTGTCAGAGTCTGTGTTTAATGCATTTAATTTGAAGGGATGGGATGAGAAGGGCCCTGGAGTAATACTGCACAGAGGCTTGTCATGACTTTCTGCTCTGGCGCGGTGATTGCATGGCTCTTGAAGGAGAAAAGTTCAAAGCATTCATCTGACTCGCAGTCTGACTGACGTTAATGTAATAGGAGTGAATGTTGTCAGAATGACAGTGTGATGGCGCACTTGGGTTTGCCGTTTCTGTTTCGAGGCACTGAAGCGCTGGCGGCGGCGCGGCTACATTTCAAATCTGAAACCAGGACACTGGAAGGTGGATTAACAACAACCCAGAAACCAAGTTAGAGTTTAAAGGTTTTGTTAAATAAGGGTCTTATTTTATATTTTGCTGCACAAAAAAATCCTCAGCACATCAGTGTCACTGCAGAACTGACAAGAAACAATACACCATCCAACAGTATTTCATGTTTTTTTATTGTAAGAATAAATTTTAAGTACAGTTTTAGGATTAAACAGTATAAACATCTATATAACCTGGAAAAATTGTGGTGCTCCCAAACTTTTGAATTGAAGTGCATAGATAGACTTCAATACAAAATAAAAATCATTGTTGATTAAGGGTGGTAGGGTGGCTTAGTGGTTAGCATGTTCTCCTTTCAGCGCTAGGGATTCCCGGTTCGAATCCCAATCTGGGTGGAGTTTCCATGTTCTCCCCGTGTCCGTGTGGGTTTCCTCCGGGTTCTCCGGTTTCCTCCCACAGTCCAAAAACATGGATCAAGGTCAAGTGGATTCTCCAAATTGCCTCATATAGAGTGTGTTTGTGTGAATGTCTGTGGAAGAGTGGCGTCCTGTTCTGGGTGTATTTGCCCAGTGCCCAAAACGTTCTCCCCTGGAATGGGCATGAGGAACCCCTCCGCGACCCTAGTAAAAAATAAAGAGGAAGATAATGGATGGATGGATAGGTAGTTTATTCAGAAAGTTTTTTATACAAACGCACGCTGATTCCTGGTATATATTTAAACTTGATAAAGCAAATTCAATGCTCTAATGTTTATAAAGCGCATCAATGCCTACCACACAGCATGGCATCAAAACAGAGCCATGAAACGGCGAAACCAAGCTATGTGCCACTTAAAGCAAAGCACCGCTGCTCTTTGTACAGAAAACAATGACAGGACCAGCACCAAACATCTCCCCGCTTTTCATCTAAAAAGTCGTTTTCATGTCTTTACATTCGTTTATTGTTTGCTTTCTGCAATAACAGTTCTGTATAACGTTTCAAATGAAACTTGTATTTCAAAGTTCCTCTGAATCTGTAACCCTACAGAACATACAAGTAAAAAAAAAAGTTTTTTATTTTTTTATTCTGTAGTTTTATTGCCCCAATAAATAACAAGGCACAACACAGCACCAACAGAGATGCCATGATCCACAATGAAAGTTTCAGAAATAGCTTTTTATATAAATACTTTAAGAACATTTGGCTACAGAGTTTAGAGAACACATGGGACTCCTTAATGTATAGTAATGTATTAGAATGTTCCATCCACAGCAAATAAGATAAAGATGCTCTCTGAGGACTAAATAGTAGCAATTCAAATAGGGGCAATTTATAGCGGCCACAGAGGGAACATGGAAAGTCTACCCAGATTGGGATTTGACCCTGGAACCCCAGCACAAAGAGGCAGACGTGCTAACCACTAAGCCACCATGCCGCTCAGATTCTAAACATTTTAAAAATAATATGATGAAGAGAAAATGCAACCCAACTTAATATATTCTACTTAATCCTCTGCTAGTGTCAGCCTGGAAGGGGGTGCAAGGGACAGGGTGCCAGTCCATTGCTGAGCACACGCTCACTCACACACTATGTAGAGGCAAATCAGAGCAGCCAAATCACCTTGAATCCATGTTTTCATGGAAAGCATGAAAACATGGAAACTACACCCAGATGGGGTTTCGAACCGGGAATCCCTAGCGCTGAGAGGAGAACGTGCTAACCACTAAGCCACCGTGCCGCCCAAGAACATTTATATTTCATAATAAATTAAGGAGGGCGGCACGGTGGCTTAGTGGTTAGCACGTTCTCCTCTCAGCACTAGGGATTCCCGGTTCGAATCCCAAACTGGGTAGAGTTTCCATGCTTTCCCCGTGTCTGTGTGGGTTTCCTCCTGGTTCTCCGGTTTCCTCCCACAGTCTAAAAACATGGATCAAGGTCAATTGAATTCTCCAAATTGCCCCATATAGAGAGTGTTTATGTGCATGTCTGTGTGAGTAAATGGATTGGTGTCCTGTCCTGGTTGTGTCTGCCGAACGCCCGAGACGTTCTACCCTGGATGGGCATGGGGAACCGCCCCCCGCGACCCTAATAGAGGATAAAGCGGAAGATAATGGATGGATGGATAATAAATTAAGGATGTTTTGTTCCTGCCACTGTAGTGGAACTTTAAGTAAAAGCCTAGGACACGTCAACTTATTCCTAAAATGAATCTGACACACATTTGGATGTGCTCCTACTGCCAGTTAGTGGGAAGGGGTTCGTGCCCTGTCACTGGGCAGCTGCTGGGCTGTTCATCTTTAATTTGCTGGGCATGGGGTAATGATTTGTAAATGCACACCATGTGTGTTTATTTGAACCAGATTCTTTCCCTTGCAACAGTCGCTTCATTTGCATTGGGCGAGCAGCAGCAGGGAAGAGGGCACAGGACTTAAAACATTACTTAAATGAGGCTTAGCCTCCTCCACTGAAAGACACGAGTGAATGGGATACAACAAAAAACGGAGCCGTTTCTGGGTTAGATAGCACAACAAACAGAAATAAATGGCATGGCTTATGTTGTGATGGACAGAGAAAAGTGGAGGGTTTTAAAAGCCTGTTAGGTGCCCTGACCATTTCTGTCAGAGAGTCAGTACGTTTGTTTTATTCTTGTTTTATTTTAAAAAAAGGCAAGAGACATCTTACAGGGTACACAATGTGTTTTAAAAGGTTGGTAGTAAATAATACAAAAATGAAGCCATTTAATAATATGTGAATTAAAAGTAAAATAACTGTAGGGGGCGGCATGGTGGTGTAGTTGTTAGCACATCTGCCTCTTAGAGCCGGGGATCCAGGTTCGAATCCTGATCTGGGTGGAGTTTTATGTTCTCCCCGTATCTGTGTGGGTTTTCTCTGGGTTCTCCCGGTTTTCCCAAAAAACATGGATTCAAGGTGAATTACCCCTTTATAGTGTGTGTGTGTGTGTGTGTGTGTGTGTGTGTGTGTGTGTGTGTGTGTGTGTGTGTGTGTGTGTGAGTCTGCATGAGAGTGTGGCGCCCTGTTCTGGGTGTATATGCCCGAAACGATCTCCCTTGGATGGGCATGGAACCCTACCCTAGAAGAATGAGCAGAAGATAATGAGATGAGATGTTCTTTCACTTTAAGTCAAATTTAAGCAAACTCATTCATTCATTCATTCATTCATTATCTTCCGCTTAATCCACTACTAGGTTCGTGGGGAGGCTCCCTATGCCCATCCAGGGGAGAATGTTTCAGGCGCTGGGCAGATACACCCAGGACAGGGCGCCAATCTATCCCTGGGCACACATTCACTCACACAAACGCACTCTATATGGGCCAATTTGGAGAATTCAATTGACCTTGCTCCATGTTTTTGGACTGTGGGAGGAAACCGGAGAACCTGGAGGAAACCCACGCGGACACAGGGAGAACATGAAAACTCCACCCAGATTGGGATTCGAACGTGGAATCCCAGCACTGAGAGGCGAATGTGCTAAGCACTAAGCCACCGAACTACAAATAAACTTAATATGTAAAAAACAAAATGTAAAAAACAGTCATATAGTCAGTGAGCGTACAAAAGCAGTGTGTGTGTTGTGTAAGTTGTGTAAGAAATTAAGATAAGCAGAGTGCTTGCTGCCTGTGGCTTTCTGCCCGCCTGCACTTCTCAAAACAGTGGCTAGGGGGCGCAGCGTGGCTGGAGGAAGCGGCATTAGTGCAGTCCTGCCCGGCTGCTGCGAGCTGGTCACATGGGGAGGCTGAGCGAGTTTAAAAGTGCTTTAGCTCCCCTTCAGACAGAGCAGTGTGAGCCGCCTGATAACACACACACACGCACGCACACACACACACACACACACACACACACACACACGCACGCACGCACGCGCACACACATATACATACAGCCGCGCGCGCGCGCACACACCCACATCCCCACGCGCGCACCGAGGCGCAGACAGACGCGTGCAGCACGCCGTGCCTTCAGCAGAGCGATCCGCTGCGCTGGAGCCTCCACACCGCTGCCCTCATCCACTGCTCAGCCTGTGAGACCCTCTGAGACCCAGTGAGACCCAGTGAGACCCTGTGAGACGAGACGCGGACAGAGGAGCGCGCGCGCAAGCATCTCAGTAAGTACTCGCACTTTTTGGGTTCTGCTGCGTTCTGCTAGTTGTGATGGAGGACACTGTGGACACACTGTGCCGGAGCGCCTGATCACATGGTGCGCACGGGATGGGACACCTGAAAGACATCGCAGTTTCTGATTAGAGTTGAATTTGGATGGGTGGCATCGGGGTGCCGACTGTGTAATGCACGTGAGGGGGAGAGGATGGCACCTGAGCGACGCGAGCCGAAGTGTGGATTCAAGAGGGAGACGCAGGAAAAGCAGCATGAGGGAGAGGGGCAAGCGAGGGAAAGTGGCAGGGGCAGGGGGCAGGGGCATCGAGGAGCTGCCACTGAGCAGGCTTCTGTTATCTGCGGCTTTTCTGCTGCCTCTGCCCTGCAGCCGCGGGTCAGAGACGCGCTGACCCTGTGTCAACACCCCTGCGTGGGAGCCATTAGCAAACCCTGATTGATTAGTTGGAGCGGAAATCTCTTCTTTACTAATTATTATTATTATTATTATTATTATTATTATTATTATTATTATTAATAAACAGATAACAAAAAATCAGGAGTGAGTCCCCATTCACGCCAAATCAATATCTGTCATTCACTCAGAGATGTCTCAGCATTTCCCTTACTGTAGAAAGTCGGGGTTCCAATATCAATCACCTGGAATTTTACAAAAGGAAGACCGAGGGAAAGATTTATTAAAATGTTTTAAGGACCATAATCTCATAGTTTATATAAACTAACTTTATTTGGGTAGAATTGACAAAATGCTACTCAAACCAGGTCACATTCATATCGTCTTCCAAATCACTATCTCACTCATTCATTCAGAGGTGTCTCAGCATTCCCCTTACTGTAGAAAGTCAGGGTTCCAATTTCAGTCACCTGGAATTTTACAAAAGGAACACGGAGGTAAGGGAGCATCAGTAGACTTTATTTATTAAAAATGCTTTTAAGGATGATAAGCTCATAGTTTATATTAACTAAATTTAATGCAACTCAAACCAGGTCACCTGCCATCTATTCATATCCTCTTCCAAATCACTATTTCAATCATTCATTCAGAGATGTCTCATCATTCCCCTATTGTAGAAAGTCGGGGTTCCAATTTCAATCACCTGGAATTTTACAAAACAAACACAGAGCTAAAGGAGCAGGTGCAAGTTGACTGAACTCAAAAGTTTATATCAGTAAACTTTACAGATCCATCTTTTTAAGGCTGATGGGCTCATAGTTTATATAACCTAACTTAAATTGTGTCGAATTGACAAAATGCAACTCAAACCAGGTCACCTACCATCTATTCATATCCTCCAAATCACTATATCAATCATTCAGTCAGAGATGTCTCATCATTCCCCTTTTTGTAGAAAGTCACTGTTCCAATTTCATTTATCTGTAGTTTTGCAAAAGTAACACCAATGTGAAGGAGCATGTGTAATTTGACTAAACTCCAAAGTCACTTTTAAAAAACTTTACAGATCCATGTTTTGAGGCTGATGGGCTCCCAGTTTATATGATATATAATTTTACATGAACATGAAGTTTTTAAATTGTGTAGAATTGACAAAATGCAACTCAAACCGGGTCACCTACCTTCTTCATTCATGTCGTCTTCCAAATCACTATCTCACTCATTCACTCAGAGATGTGTCATTATTCTTTATTGTTTAAAGTCTGGATTTCAGAGCCAGTCACCTTGAATTTTACAAAACATACACAGAGGTAAAGGAGCATGTGCAATCTGGCTAACCTTCAAAGATTACAACAGTAAACTTTAAAGATCCATGGTTTAAGGATGATGGGCTTACAATTTATAGTAAATAAGTCCTTAAATTTTGTAGAATTGATAAAATGCTACTTAAACCTGGTCACCTACTATCTCTATTCACACTGTCTTACAAATTAATATCACCATCATTCGCTCAGAGACGTGGCGTTATTCTTTATTGTATAAAGTCGGGTTTTCAGAACCAGTCACCTGGATTGATGAGCTTAACATTTTACAGTTAAACTAATTTAAAGTTTTCTAAGTTGTGTAGATTTGAAGATGCAGCTCAAACCCGGACTCCTGTGTGTGTTTCTGAACTCTCTGGAGTCGTTTGGTTTGTTTAAAATGTTCAATAAAAATGAACAAGAAATAATAAATATAAAAATAAATAATAAACACTAAGCTCATGCACTTTAAATGATTCATATATAATTATTTTTGCAGTTGAGCCGACAACAAACAGACTTTTAGAAAATTCAGTTTAAATAATTGAGTAATTGAAATGAGTCTTAAATCGAGATCCGTCATCCAAAATCCAAATGATTTTCTTCTTAAGGTTTAATATTGGACCTTAAAGAGATGTGTATGTATTCTTTTGCGGACTTCTGTGACTCCGTCTGACCTCAAAGGGTTCTGTTCCAGGGATGGTGTGGATATTTAAAGGTCCACTGATGTGCTTTATATTGGGACAGCGTGTCCTGTACGTGTTGACTTGACATCACAACATGTTTCTACGTTGGTCTGTGTACATAAGGTCTGAAATAACTGCCCAGCCTCGGTGTGGATAACGAAGAGAAAGCTGTTTAAACAGAAACCTGATCATCGTACGATCTTGAAGTCAGATCATAATGCGCTGCTGGATTTGATCTGCTGCTGAAGACGGAAACTGTCGAACTTTAACTCTTTAATGCTTTAAGCTGCGGTTTCTTTACCTGTTTCTTTAAAGTTATTTGGGATTCAGTGTGTTCGAGGTGATTTGCTTAGCAACATTCTCTGAGTGGACTTTAAATCTTCGAGTCTGTGCTGCCAGAGATTTGTGACGTTCTGCAAAGTTCTGGATTCTGACTCTACGATCATCTTAAACGAGGTTCTCTCAGAAAAAATGCATTTTCATTTTACCATGAAATCAAAATCCAACGTTGGCTTAGTGGTTGGCATGTCTACCTCTCAGCTCTGGGGTTCCAGGCTCAAATCCCGATCAGAGTGGGGTTTCCATGTCCTTCACGGATCTGTGTGTCGTGTGGGTTCTCCGGTCTCCTCCCAATGTCCAAACACATGGATTCAAGGTGAATTGGCTGCTCGCTTTTAAAATGAAATCTTATCAAGTTAGAAAAGCTTTAAAATGTGCAAGAAATCTTGGTTTTGACTTAAATAGAAATAAAAAACTAAATAATTCTAGTTTTTTTGTAATACTTTTTTTTTCTTGTTTTAAGAACTCTAGATAAATTCACTCACTATTTGTCCTCGTTGATCGACATTTTTTTATTTGTGTTTTTGTGTGTTCTTTTTTTTTTAATTGACTGTTTTTTTTTTGCGTCGTGAGATGTCCGGCGTGTTTATGGATTCGACTGTAAAACTTAAATGAAGTCATAGTAAAGTTCTGGATTTCGACTCCACAATCAGAAACGTTTTTCTGTCGTAAAAATACAAAATTGAGTTCAAATGTTAGTTTGAGTTCAAATGTCAGTAAACACACATCGTTCCTTCGTTCCGCAAAGTTCTGGATTCTGACTCTACAATCATCTCAAACTGTGTTCTGTCATTAAAATGCAATTTTATTTTAATATAAAAATTGAAATCGTTAAGATGTTAAAAGGTCTGTGGGCTTCCAGGTTCGAATCCCAGATCATGTTCTCCACGTATCTGTGTGGGTTTTGTCTGGGTTCTTCCAGTTCTAACACATGGATTCAAGGTGAAATGGCCGAGTGTGTGTGCTCAACGTGTTTTTGGATTCGACTGTAAAACTTCAAGAAGTCATAGCTAAAGTTTTGGATTCCGAATCCACGATCATTATAAGTGTTTTTCTGTCATAAAAATACAAAAATAATAAAAAAAAAATTCTTAAAATGCACAAACACAAACAGTAAACACACATCGTACCATCGTTCTGGATTCTGACTCTACAATCATCGCAAACGGGGTTCTGTCATTAAAATGCAATTTTATATTTTATATAAAAACTTAAATCAAATGTTAGAAGGTCCGTGGGCTTCCAGGTTTGAATCCCGATCAGAGTGGAGTTTCCATGTTCTCCACGCATCTGTGTGGCTTTTGTCCGGGTTCTCCAGTTTCCTCCAACAGTTCAAACACATAGATTCAAGGTGAATTGGCTGAGTGAGTGTGTGCTCAACGTGTTTTTGGATTCGACTATCAAACTTCAAGAAGTCATAGCTAAAGTTTTGGATTCCGTCTCCACGATCATTATAAGTGTTTTTCTGTCATAAAAATACAAAAATAATTTCAATTTTTTTTTTAAATGCACAAACAGTAAACACAGTAAACACATCGTTCCTTTTCCCGCTGCGTCTCTTTCATTATCGTTCTAACGCCCTGCTTTCCTCACACAGTCTTTTGATGGGCAGGTACACAATGGCCCGCTAAGTCGACAGCGCTTTAATGACTCGCTGTTTTATGCCTTGTTAAGGAAGCGAGTGTCTGATAGAACCTAGAACCTTTCAGAACTCCCGGGAGAGTTCTCCACCCTTATGATGCCGCCGATGTTTTCGAACCTAATGTCTGTGACAGCACAGCTGCCGTGTAATGCGGTTCCAGGGTGGCAGCGTGTACTACTGCTTCGTTTTGGTGGAGTGTAAAAAGGGCAGGAACTAAGTGAGACTAAGTGCGAGAGGACGGAAATAATCCAGAGCGCTGAATGAAAGGGTCAGTGTCAGCACCGAGACGGGCTTAAATGCTGGTAAACACATTAAGGGACATGGGAAGGTGCTGCTGGCTGGTGGAAATTAGTAGGACTGTTTTATTTTTTTTTTGCTTTTGCTTTGAATTATGGGCTGAGAGCTTGAAATGAAATGGAATGGAAATCTAACCTCATGATTATAGCCACTACAATGCTCCCCTTTCCTCTCTGCGATGGCAGGATTGTTCAAATGGGCTTAATGTTTTTAAATAGTGCTGATGCACAAACAAATGCACCGTGGCATTGAAGATAGTGCGTCCACCTCCCAGACAGAAGGTACGGAGTTCGATTTCATAGTGGTTAGCTTCTCAGAGATGAGGATCCAGGTTCGAATCCCGAGTTTGCATGTTCTCATGTCCACGTGGGTTTTCTCTGGGTTCTCCAGTTTCCTTTCACAGTCCAAAAACAAGGATTTAAGGTGAACCGGCTGAAATCATCAGTGAAACGTCGGGTTTTGGTTGGTGAAGCACATCGAACAGTCATTGTTTTACTAGGGTCCTTTTTGGGCGCTGAGACAGAACGCCAATCTATCACTGGGCACACACCCACACACTATATGGGGCAATTTTGGAGAATTCGAATGACCTTGATCCATGTGTGTGTGTGTGTGTGTGTGTGTGTGTGTATATATATATATATATATTATATAGAGGCAATCTAGATTGGGGCAATATAGAGCAGCAGCAGATCTTAAATCTATGTTTTTGGACTGAGAAAGAAAACCAGAGAACCCAGAGAAAACCCATGCAGACATGGGGGGAACGTTAAAACTTCGATTTGAACTGATCTAAATTGCCGCCATCTAAACTGCAGGGTGTCTGTGTGAGTGACTGCATGTCCACAGTCAAAAAACATGGATTCAAGGTGAATTGCCCTTATCTGAATTGTCCCTATATAGTGTATTGTGAGTGGGTGTGCCCTGCGATGGATTAACGCCCTGTGTATATACCCAGCTCCTGAAACGTTCTCCTCTCGACTCTAAAGTTTAAAATGCAAGCTAATGAGATGGGTAATGCTGCTCTACCACATGAGACTGAACAGCAGAGGATGCTGTGTAGATGTGCATCTGGAGTCGTCCGCTGTGCCGTGCAGTCTAGCAACTGGTAATGTCTTTTGGTTTGTAACGTGTATAATGACTCGGTGCTGTACACTTGATTAAGTGGGCTTAAGTACACTTGGTGCTTCACATCAGGTGCATTCACACCTGCGCCGGATCCGTCCACTCGGTCAGTCAGTTACAGAATGTGCAGCACATTTACTCATGATTCAGTTAAGATGTATTAAGGTTTGGACAAATGCCATTCAAATATGGCTGTGATGTCATAGTTACATCCTCCAAGAGGATAAAATCTCATGGACATGCAAATGCAGACAAGTACGAAATAATGTCACGTCCGCCTCTCGGCGCTAGGGATTTCCAGCTCGAATTCAGTCCATGTTCTCCCCGTGTCCGCGTGGGTTTCCTCCGGGTTCTCCAGATTCCCCCCACAGTCCAAAAACATGGCTCAAGGTTTATTGAATGCTCCAAATTGCCCCATTTAGAGTGTGTGGGTCTGTGCGAGTGAGTGTGTGCCCATCGCCTGAAACGTTCTCTCCTGGAAGAGCATGGGGAACCCCCCCACGACTCACTTAGAGATGGATGGATGGTTCGGAGGCAAAAACTTTATTTCATTCAGAGATGAAGAGAAGTTCTCTTTGAAAGCTACAAGTTATTCGAATCCTGACATTTTCCCTGTTTTAAAGTTCCTGTGTTATCTACTGAGCTGAATGTTAACGCGTCACATTTACTATGGATGTAGCTGTGCAGACAGACCGATCTTAATCTTTAATCCACTTTCCTCTGTGCTCTTATTTTTTTCTGACTGTCCCTGTTTTATATATGTTTTGTTTCGGATGCTCTTCAGAACCCCACCGTGCCGTTTATTCAGGCTCGGAGAAAAATGAAAAATTCAGGAGACATCCCCTCCAGGCACGTGAAGGACATGCAGGATCCACACAGACACAACCTGTACGTTCCACAGCTGAGAATCGAACCAGGAGCTTTTCGCATTAAGGCTGATCAGCTAGCTGATTGTGCGACCATGTTACATAGATTTTTTAATTACATTTTAGTCATGGCCACTTAGAAACCTACAGTCACATCTGCAACCACCTGAAATCATCAGGAAAACATCATCTGGTTTTGGTTGGTGAAGCACATCGAACAACCATTGTTTTACTAGGGTCATGAAGGGGGGGGGGGTCCCCATGCCCATTGCCCATCTGGGGAAAATGTTTTGGGCGCTGGGCAGGTACACCCAAGACAGGACGCCAATCCATCACTGGACACACAAACTATATAGAGGCTATCTAGATTGGGGTAATATAGAGCAGCCACCCAGCCATTATCTTCTGCTTTATCTTCTACTAGGGTTGTGGGGGGGGGGTTCTCATGACCACCCAGGGAGAACGTTTCGAGCGCTGGGCAGATACACCCGGGACAGGGTGCCAATCTATCACTGGGCACACACTCTATATGGGGCAATATTGAAAATTCAATTGACCTTGATCCATGTTTTGGACTGTGGGAGAAAACCAGAGAACCGAGAGAAAATCCACACAAATACGAGGAGAACGTTAAAACTTTGATTTGAACCTGGTTCCCCTTCACTGGTAGGTGGATGTGCCAACCACTAAGCCTCCATGCCACTTGTATTGTTTTTATGCCGAGTAAATTGTATACCATAATACTCACCATTGGGAATTTTAGCACAGTCCTCTATGAAGTCAGTACAGTTTGATCTCTGGCGAGGGCGCTCTCTCCGTGGTCGTGCAGGCCACTCTGTGATCTCGCCTCTCCAGCTCTCGTTCATGTTTATGATTTAAACAGAAGACAAGTCAAATAACACTAGCATAATATTTCCCTTAACATACTTACCCTTTAGATAAACATCCTCAAACAGATGTCAGAACAGAGGGCGAGCACAGTCGACGGGGGGAAACTGATGCTCCTCTCCCTAAAATACACAAATTGAACAAATTAGAAGCTGGTGTTCTGGGAAGGAACTGTGGTTCTCGCCTCTCAATTGCAATTTTTTGGGGGGTTCCAGTCTTTTACAACTTAATGCTTTCTTACTCGGATTATTGTGATCATCTTGTATACATACCTCCTGGAATTTAGTTCTCTGTTCACACGAAATAAAGTAAATCATCGGACTTTGAGGAGGTGGAATATGTCTCCTATAAGGCGGTGATTCTCAACTAGTGGGTCAAAACCCACAAACAGGTGGACAGCTTGTGACTTTTTTTTTTTCGAAATTAAAAATAATTAGGGCGACAAGGTGTCTTAGTGGTTAGCACGTTCTCCCCTCAGCGCTAGGGATTCCTAGTTCGAATCCCCATCTGGTTGGAGTTTTCATGTTCTCTCTGTGTCCGTGTGGGTTTCCTCCGGGTTCTCCGGTTTCCTCCCACAGTCCAAAAACATGGTCAAGTCAATTGAGTTCTCCAAATTGCCCCATATAGAGTGTGTCTGTGTGAGTAAGTGTGTGCCCAGCGATAGGTTGGCGCCCTGTCTTGGGTGTGTCTGCTCGGCACCCGAGACGTTCTCCCCTGGATGGGCATGGGGAACCCCACCGCGACCCTAATAGAGGATAAAGCGGAAGATAATAAATGAATAAATGAATGAATAAATAATAATAATTAATGCTTATCTGATTTTGTACTTGTCTTTTATGTTGAAAAAAAGAGACAGAGAGAGGCATGTGTCAGACGCGTGCAGCATACTTGTTGCCATGGTAACAACTATTCGTTTCTTAATTTATTTACTCTTAACTTCACTTTGCATGCTTATGTATGTTTAAATTTGTTTTTAAAGGCAATTTTTCAAGAATTATTTTTGGATTTGTGTTCTATAAAAGTGGGTTGCAACTTAATGAGCAGGAGAAAATGTAGGTCCTGTTGTGCCCAGTGAAGAACCCATGCTCTAAGGTACCTTAGTACCTCAAAAACATACATGGTGACCTCAAGGTTCTATAATTAGTGTAGGAACCCGGAATGAACTTCTACAGTACCCTCATATCAAACAGTATGTAGTTCAATTGTATGTTCGTACCATGGCTACCAGGCACCCACTGGGTGATCAAAGCGTCGACGAATATGCAAACTCTTAACTCGGCTCCCTAAGGGGATCAGATTTGCCTCCCCCTTCGAGCTAATTAATCCCGCTGCTGCATGAAATCTATTATTCTGCCCTTTAAATGCCTCCACAAAGCTCTGTCTGTTAGCCCCCACTCGCATTGTGCCACCACCTGAATCACAATGAACCTGGGCCTGCATGCGTGTCAGCATCACATTTTCATAACTCTTGACAGCTGAGGGATTCCACAGCTACACTATGACATGCGTCCCATTTTCCCTGCAGTCACTCTAAATGGAAACGACTACGTTCTACTCCTCTTTAAAGTGACTGATTGGTCCAGGGGTGCAGTGTCTGGCAGGCACAAAGGCTCGCACGGCAAGAGCCATGCCAGCTCGTATGCTCGCTCATCTCGCGTGCTAGACAAACGCCTTCGGAAGCCAGCTACCAGTCACGCTCGAGCTGCGTTCCTAGCCGTCGTCTACTGTAAGGCATGCGCTGCAGACTTATCATCGGAATCATCCTCAGCAGCCGAGCCGAGATCGCATTGGCGTTCTTTAATGAGTGTGTCCTGGTGCTGTGTAACGACACTGTGCAAGTCTTGGGCAGCCTTAGGTGGTTAGGCAGTGTGTGTTTTCTTTAAAAAATGACATACACTATACACTCAATCATTCAGTTTAGAGGTTTTATTAAGTCTCTGAATCGGCTCCTCAACATCACTGCTATTTATGTGTTTGTTTTTTTCAATTGATGGTGAAGTGATGGGCTAGACGGTGGCTTAGTGGTTTGCATGTTCTCCTCTCAGCGCTAGGGATTCCCGGTTCGAATCCCCATCTGGGTGGAGTTTCCGTGTTCTCCCCGTGTCCGCTTGGGTCTCCTCCGGCTTCTCCGGTTTCCTCCCACAGTCCAAAAACATGGATCAAGTCAATTGAGTTCTCCAAATTGCCCCATATAGAGTGTGTGTGTGTGTGAGTGAGTGTGTGCCCAGCGATAGGTTGGCTCCCTGTCCTGGGTGTGTCTGCCCGGCACCCTGGATGGGCATGGAGAACCCCACCGCGACCCTACTAGAGGATAAAGTGGAAGATAATGAATGAATGAATGAATGGTTAAGTGATGATTGTGGGCATTGGGAATAAAGGATTTATGGTAATGTTTCTAGAGTAGAGTAAAGTGGCTTTATAGGGGCATTTAAGCAAGGGGATAGGGATCGGGGAAAAGGAAGAGTGAATAGTATTCTTTTGAGAGTTTCTAGTGTTTGAGTGGCACGGTGGCTTAGTGGTTAGCATGTTCTCCTCTCAGTGCTAGGGATTCCCGGTTCGAATGCCAATCTGGGTGGCGTTACCATGTTCTCCCCGTGTCCACATGGGTTTTCTCCAGGTTCTCCGGTTTCCTCCCACAGTCCAAAAACATGAATCAAGGTCAATTGAATTGTCCAAATTGCCCCATATAAAGTGTGTCTGTGTGAGTGAGTAAGTGTGTGTCCAGTGATAGATTGGCTCCCTGTCCTGGATGTATCTGCCCAGCGCCCGAAACGTTCTCCCCTGGATGGGCATGGAGAACCCCCCAGCGACCCTAATAGAGGATAAAGCGGAAGATAATGAATGGATGGATGGTGTCTTTCTGTCTCCTGAAAATTCATTCTTTCATTATTAGAACAGGACGACAATATATCGCTCATTCACTCACGTAGACACTCTCTACATGGGGCACTTTGGAGAATTCAATTTACCTTGAATCCATGTTTTTGGAGTGTGGGAGAAACCCGGAGAACACCCACGTGGACAGAGGCAGAACATGAAAAATCCACCTAGTTTGGGATTCGAACCTTGATCCCCAGAGCTGAGAGGCAGATGTGCTTACCACTCGGCCAGTTTGCTGCCCCTCCTAGAAATTGAATTCCTCCCTTTTACAGAAGTTGGTCAATTAGAATTTTCTCAGGACTCAGACAATTTGGCAAAACGACGTACCTCATTAAACCTGCACATTTTCGTGAGGATGACGCCAGTCCGAACTTCAAAGTATTTAAAATGGCACCATTACAAAATGGACTCTACTTTCCGGTCCTCGCATTGGCTTTTAATCTATTAGCCGGTGAATTTTAAAAAGTATTCAATGTGGACTTTCATATTTCCATTAAAGCGAGTCGTCAAATGAATTAATAGAATTCTTGGGAAGCCTTTTTTGCAGAAAGCCCTTCTCTGTTCTATTTACTAAGCTGGTGCTTGGCAAATTTCGTTACTCGGTTGCCCCTTCTTTGACTCCTTTACTCCCCCCTTCCTCTCGATGGAGTGGCCACAGCATTCGTGATGCTGCATTTGATAGCGAGCATGCTGGCTTATTAGTGCGGGGTTTTAGAGGGAGAGAAGATGCTAAGTACCGGATGGAGAGCAACAGCTCGCTTTAATTGCATTTGCATTTTCCGCTTGGCTCCGGAAAGCAGTGGAGTAAATGCAGTTAATTTCCAGTGTGGTAGTGTAGTGTAGTGTGGCGTTTTGAAACCCGTTCGACACCCCCCCCCCCTCCATCCACCCTCCCACCACCTATTTATTGATTTTATCTCGCACACATTTTCCACCCTGCAGCCTCGATAACACTGTATTGATAATAAGCTAGACAAATACCAAGTACTTTTGTTACAGGCTTCTCGAGTTAATGACTTTTATTGCCTGAGGGACGAGCAAAAGAAAAGTGGCAGCCTAATGTACATCAGACGTAAACGAAGCGCAAAGCCGAGAAGGCGATGCGTCTCAGCGGTAAGCTGTCTCCTGCGCCCCGAACCCTTTGTCTGAGCGTTCCTCTGGATTTGTTGGCATGACTGCAAGTCCCGAACAATCCGACCGAATATAAACATATCCGTTGCTAACGGGTTTCACATAACAATAAAAATAACTGCTGCAATTGGTTAGCACGTTCACCTCTCAGCGCTAGGGATTCCCGGTTCGAATCCCCATCTGGGTGGAGTTTCCATGTTCTCCCCGTGTCTGCGTGGGTTTCCTCCGGGTTCTCCGGTTTCCTCCCACAGTCCAAAAACATGGATCAAGTCAATTGAGTTCTCCAAATTGCCCCATATAGTGTGTGCCCAGCCATAGATTGGCGCCTTGTCCTGGGTGTGTCTGCCCAGTGCCCGAAACCTTCTCACCTGGATGGGCATGGGGAAACCCCCCCCCCCCCCGCGACCCTAATATAGAATAAATCGGAAGATAATGAATGAATGAAATACAAACTCTTTAAGATTTTACAATCAGGGACATTTTTTTGCGTTTGCATTTACATTTGGTTATTTAGCAGATGCTTTTAGCCAAAGCGACTTACAAGGAGAACACAGGGTTAATCACAACATCCCTGGAGCAATGAGGGTTAAGGGTCTTGCTCAAGGACCCACATTGGTAACTTCAGTGGACCTGGGATTTGAACCCCCAACCTTCAGATTGATGGCCTAACGCCCTAACCACTGAGTTACCACGCAGTTTTTGGCACATGTGGCTTACACCACTAGGAGGCCACCTGCACTGTTACCTATCAGAGACTCACAAGTGTTTACTTCTTCATGGCTTAAATGTTTATTGTACTGTGTATCGTCCTGCATTCATTGTGATCCTTGTGTTTGCACACGTACACTTTATGTTGGTTGTGTAGTAAGTGTTATGTGTAGCACCTTGTTCCTGGAGAACGCCGTCTCGTCTCCACATATACTGTACAGTACTTTATATTGTTGGAATGTCAAATACAGCACTTGAATACTTGAAGTCTTCTGGCTTTGCTCGTCTTCGTGCCAGGCTCCGTCCCTTCACGTTGACCTGCCGATAATTCCCACACCTGTCTGCATGAAAGGCGTCTCAATCGAGGGTTTGGTTTCATCAATGCTCGTCAGCTCCTTCAGTCCTGTAATTGTGACGGCGTCGCTTTCAAAAGATTGTTTTCTTAAAGCGTGTTCCATGAGGCCCATTCTCTCTGCACTCCCACCGCCGGCATCTCATTAACATGGCTTCCAGGGTGACCCCGGTTTCCCCATTTGCATGGCTTCAGTCGGTGGCCCGATTAGGAGAACCCTTTCAGATGCAAAGAACACAAATCCTAAATGTAACAGCCTCCCAGAGGGTGGCTCACAGGCACAAATAAACCCTCGTTTCAAGCCCCGTCTCATAGTTAGGCGAGAGTTATCCTGCTCCTGTGGTCATTTCATCCAACGTCAGGATGAATTCATCCCCGGTTATTCTCTGAGGGGCTATTCTGTCTGCGTTTACAAGGAAACCATTTTACTCGCTGAGACGTTTTGGTCATTAAGGGTATTTATTGCTCTAATCGAGCAGTGCAGGTTAATTAAATGGCTGTGCGTCATTTTCTACTATGGTCAAATAAATTTAGATGCTTTTGCACTTTGACCTCTAACTCCAAAGCATTTGGGTATTTTTGGAACTTATCAACTATAATGTTGATTAAACGTAACGTCGGTCATTTTTAACATGGGTCCTATGTTGACGCCACTTTTGGTACGTTCTTGTAAATAACAATAATGACTTAATTTAACGTCGCCTTGAGGACGTCACGGTAGTGTAGTGATAAACACGTCCACCTCTTTGCACTGGGGATCCGGATTCTGAGTGGATGTTGTCCTCATTTCTGTGCTGGTTTCCTCCGAGTTCTCCGCTTTCCTCCTACAGTCAAAAAACATGGCTTTAAATTGCCCTGATATGGTGTATGAAGCAGTGGCATGGTGGCTTACTGGTTAGCACGTTCTACTCTCAGCGCTAGGGATTCCCGGTTTGAACCTCAATCTGGGTGGAGTTTCCATGTTCTCCCCGTGTCCGCGTGGGTTTCCTCCGGGTTCTCTGGATTCCTCCCACAGTCCAAAAACATGGATCAAGGAATGGAATCAATGGAATTCTCCAAATTGCCCCATATATAGTGTGTGCGTGTGAGTGAGTGTGTGCCCAGTGATAGATTGGCGCCCTGCCCTGGGTGTATTTGCCCAGCGCCTGAAACTTTCTCCCCTGGATGGGCATGGGGAACCCCTCCCTGCTACCCTAGTAGAGGATAAAGCGGGGGGGGGGGGGGGGGGGGGGGGGGGGGGGGGGGGGGGGGGGGGGGGGGGGGGGGGGGGGGGGGGGGGGGGGGGGGGGGGGGGGGGGGGGGGGGGGGGGGGTACACAACATAGACTTGTACATTAGAGCCACAGTCCCCTCCCCCCCACCCCACAACACCCCCCACCCCATCGGTAATCTTCTAATGTGGACTTAATATACCCTCTGCATTAGGATGTGTAGTAACTATAGAACCTATAATAATATTAAGAACCTGTCAGGGGTTAAAGCAAGCTGTTTACTCGAACACCGAAGGCTGCGTTTCAGGATTTTCTCAATCTTTTAGGAAAGAATTCTATTTATATTGTTTGCAGTGAAAATGAAATACAATGAGATGAGAGACGAGTGTTTTCTTAAATGCCATAACACCTGACCATCCGGGTTCATGTTTTATTCATGCCAGTTGTGCATCCCATTGATGTCAGACATTCAAACACTGCTTTAGTGGCTGTAGTTGGTGTTTATAGTGTATTAGCTTCCCTCAATAAATGCTTCTCTAAGAATGTCACACTGATGTAAAGATAAACATGCAGACGTTTTCTAGGAGGAGGCAGGAGGACGCGCCGGTTAGTCGGTCTGCTTAAGATAATAAACGATCAGCGATAATCTAATAATAAGCATTAACATGTTTCAGTATATTTCATTAACTAATGAGGAGAGCAGCATGAGAAATGAGGTTGGGTCCCATTATGAGTGGCTGAATCCACTGTTCAGTGATTGAACTCCTGAACATCAGGTTTCAGTGATAATTGGAATGTGATTACACTGAACGCTCTTACTCAGCATGTTAATGTGCAGCTATAGGATCCCGTCCAACCCTTACCCTCTGGTTTAATTGAAAAGCTTTAGTTTTTTTTTTCTCTTTTACTTGATTTGCATTCCGTGCTTTGGGCAGCACGGTGGCTTAGTGGTTAGCATGTTCTCCTCTCAGCGCTAGGGATTCCCGGTTCGAATCCCCTTTAAAATAGGAAGTCACAAGCTGGTGGGTGTGTAATGTGAAGTTCTTTATATTTCCTCATTGCTGACATTACCTTCTTATAAATTCCATCCATCCATTATCTTCTGCTTTATTCTCTAATAGGGTCGGGGGGGGTTCCCATGCCCATCCAGGGGAGAACGTTTGGGCCGCTGGGCAGATAGACCCAGGACAGGGCGCCAATCCATCGTTGGGCACACTTACTCACACAAACACTCTATATGGGGCAATTTGGAGAATTCAATGTTTCCTCCCATGTTTTTGGACTGTGGGAGGAAACCGGAGAACCCGGAGGAAACCCACGCGGACACGGGGAGAACATGGAAATTCCACCCAGATTGGGATTCATACCGGGAATCCCTAGTGCTGAGAGGCGAATATGCTAACCACTAAGCCACCGTTCCGCCCCTCCTTATAAATTGACATATTTAATTTTAGCACTGTAGTCTGTAGGTCTGGAGCTGCGCACATACTGTATATACAGAGGTGCTTTAATTGCCTGTCACTCGGCTTTAATTGCTTCTTCACATGTCGCAGACGTTCTGGTATGAGAACAGAACTGTTTACCTGTCGTCCTATTTAATGGATCTTATTCATGGCAATGATTTTAAGACATCTTTCAATTAACATGGAACGCTCTCAAAGGTCAGATATGATCCAGAGTAGCCGTGTTCTCTTTCAAGTCGGCGTGCTCATCCCACAAAATGACACGATCCCCTCCGGGCCCACAGCAGCTTTTAAGAGCAGCCCAGGTTGCATGAAAGCTTTCCTAATTGGCTGATGAATCGAATCAGATGTGAGCGACTCTGGTACAGCCTCCTTGCACGTTTGCTTTATGTACTCCATGAAACCTCACATCAGGGACCCCGGACGCATATGCTCACAGAGCTTAGGAGCTCTCTCTGTGCTTATGAAACGACACTACAGATTAAGCTACAATAAACACAACGAAAGCTTGCCTGACATGGAACGGCACTTAAGCCGTGTCTAATACTCCACTTCCGCAGCTGTACAGCCTTCTCAGGCGCTTTGAAGTGGCCGGAGGAAGTGTTTCTCCAGCGCGGTTGTCAAGTGATTCCATTAAGCCTCGCAAAGCCGTTAAGTAAAGTTCGTTAAAGGTAGAAAGTTTGGAGTTTGGAGGTAAATGCGAAGGCATGTTCTGTTGCATCAATGTATGTGCATGTTGCCGAGTGCTTACCCGTGTATCCCACGCAGCGTGTGCGTGTAAGGAACAATCCGCCATTAAAGAGCACGAACTGCTGAATGTTACTGACAGGATGCAGATGATTTAGTCTCTGTGATCTGTCCCTTAGCAGTACTTGCACAAATGAACATTACCCAGCTACACAGACACCAATGAAGAGCCAAAAGCCACATATTTTAAAGCCTCATGAAATATTTAGTTCAACAGGAAGCTGTTTCGGTCTCTGCGTTATTTGTTAATAAACATTAAGGACGCTAAATTACACAATACGTTCTGAAAGAGAGTTTTTTTTTGCTTATATGAGGAGAAATAAATAAAAAAACATTCACATTGCAATAAAAATCAACAACAACTTTTCCAGTTTCATCGTAAATCTATGAACTCATTTTAAATCGAGAGGAGCTGTGCTGCTGAGAATATACACAGGATATGAAAAAATGTACCGAAAAAAAAAAATAATTCCAAAATGTAGTAGAACAGTCTGAAAGTTTTGAACTTCTATTGTACCATTAAAAGTTTAGACCCCCCATCCAGTTGGAATACCTGTAAATCGGTTTGGTTAAAGGAATCTGCTAGATGATCAAATGTAAATGTGCTGCAGTCTACAAACTAATGGACTACAGTCTGGAATTGTAGAACACTAAAGTCCTCCATTTTGCTCCATTTACTGTCCATGTTCTCAGTTCCACTTACTGTAAAGGTGGACTTTGGTGTTCTACAATTCCAGACTGTAGTCCATTAGTTTGCAGGTTGTAGCACATTTGATAATTAGCAAATGCTTTTAACCAAAGAGATTTACAGGTATTCCAACTTGGTGGGTGGGGTCTGAACACGGGGTCAGCAGTCCATCATACAGCCTCACTGTAGAAATTAGGGTTAAACGTCTTGTAGAAAAATTAATAAACTCAATTATATTTAATTCATATATATATTCATGTATTCATTCATTATCTCCCACTTTATCCTCTATTAAGGTCGCGGTGGGGTTCCCCATGCCCATCCAGGGGAGAACGTCTCAGGCGCTGGGCAGATAGACCCAGGACAGGGCGCCAATCCATCGCTGGGCACACAATCACTCACACAGACACACTCTATATGGGGCAATTTGGAGAACTCAATTGACTTGATCCATGTTTTTGCACTGTGGGAGGCAACAGGAGAACCCGGAGGAAACCCACGCGGACACGGGGAGAACATGGAAACTTCACCCAGATAGGGATTAGAACCGGGAATCCCTAGTGCTATATATTATTCCACTTTATCCTCTACTAGGGTGGTGGGGGGTTCCCCATGCCCATGCCCATCCAGGGCAGAATGCTCTGGGGAAATGAACATTCATTTTACTTTGAATCTGTGTTTTTGGACTCTGAGAGGAAACCCGCGCGTGGAGAACATGGAAACCCCTCCCAGATTGGGACTCTGTTGTTCTGCTGGTTTGGTGGATTCCCTTGTCTTTAAATTTGTAATGTTCGGAGTGAAGATGACGAAACACAAATATAACATGCATTCAACTATTTCAAATGTGGAATTTAATTCATTAACATGAGGAAGTTTCTTTAAAAAAGCATCTTAAATTCTCTTTGCATGTGGATTTATGATTAAAGATGTTTTTGGAGGTTATTAAAAAAATCCGTAATATTGGGTCGCGACTTAATGACTGAGCAAATGTGGGTTCTGGGCTGAGAACAGTTGAGAACCCCTGCACTACAGAGCTAAACTGAATGGGAAGTGGAAATCTGACAGTGCGTAGAAACAGGGGGTTGTACCTAATCAGAAGCTGATGAATGTATATTCATTTGTTTTCAGTAGATGATTGCTGGATTGTGTGCAACACTCTGCAAAGCTCCGTAATGTATGCAGGACAGGATGTAATGACCGAATGTCCCGGCTTTCTACTCTCCCTAATAATCATAATGAACTAGTGCATGTGATTAGGATTTGTTCCTCAGGACACTTAGATATATGAGCGCTTGGTACTTTTCCTCTTAGTCAACCGTGGCATAATTATTTCTTACTTCCTGCCCAGGGGAGTGGATTTCATAAGGCCAACATTAATTACAGCACAAACGGTAACCTTTCAAACTTCAAACAGCATGGCCCATCACATTATTACCCCTAATTTCCCTTTCCAGCGTGAAAAGGTTTAAGAAATGTGCCGCAGTCAGATTGGAATGCATCGCTTTCAGTAACAAAGTTTGCAAAGTGAAAAAGTGTTTACAGAATAAATAACAGAGGACGACGTGATCTCGATGATACCCCGCACACATGAGCTAATAGTGGAATATATCGCCTTTTGCTTTTTAGAGTGCATTAAGTAGAGTGCGGCTTTAGCAAAGCAGCACTTTCTGTGCGAGAGTTACGGAAATTATAGCGTGACATAATTTACCTGAGAAAGGGCAAAGGGAAGGAGTGCAGATTTAAACCCTGTTTGATGTGAGTGATGGAGATTCAGGGGAAGCAAATATTTTCGGATACAAATTTCTACCCTGTGTGGATGTGAGTGTGTGTGCAGGCGTGTATGGTATGTTTGTGTATATAATATATATATATATATATATATATATATATATATATATATATATATATATATATATATATATGACATTGTGAAAATCAAAACATGTTTACACATCTACACTGTAGGGACCATGTGTAATGTTGGGAACCAGCTTGTGGGGTTTAATTCAGTTTTAAAATGAAAAAATAGCATATAGTTAGGGCTAATGTTAGGGTGTGAGATTGTGGTCAAGTATAAGGGAGAATGCGAGCATGGATGGTGTGAGTGTGCCAGTGTGAGCACGAGTGTGTGCAAGTAAGAGAGTGCCCAAGTGTGAGAGTGCCCGAAACGTTCTCCTCTGGATGGGCATAGGGAATAAAGTGGAAGATAATGGATGGATGGATTATTTTAGGGTCGTATTACCCACCACCTTAAAAAAAAAATTAAACAATGTCATAAGAATTCCCTAAAATCCAGTACGGAACTTGGTGGCAGATTCATTCTATTCACATTGCCTGAGAATGTCCGAAGACATGTTTAAAATGTGTAGATTAGATACAGAATTTCACTTTTAAAATAGTATGAATAAAACATCGGTACGCTTTAGTATTCCTCCGGCCGAGGGCATACGGCCAGTCAACAAAAATATGTGCACCAACACGGGATTTAGATTTCTTAATTCATGAATACCAAATTTAGAAAGTGCACATTTATAAAGCAAGCAGCCGTATGTGACTCCGAACCTCAATGTATCCCTGCTTCATAAAACAGGATCATTATATAACATCACATAACACGATGTTTAAGAAAATGTTTCAGAAGCTTAATAATGAAAACGCTTTTTGGTGCTTGGTTCAGGATGGAAGGTCTTGATTATTGTACATCTTCACAACTCAACAATCAGTTTAACTAATGATGGAGTTAGGATTATAGGACTATAGGATTAAGACTGTATGAGGTTCCCATTATGAGCATCAGAACCCTAATAGTACCACCACAAAGCAGGGATTAATTGGTTGGTGCCTCTTTCTTGCTCCATGTTCTTAGTTCCACTTTCTGTAAAGATGGACTTTGTAGTTCTACAATTCCAGACTGTAGTCCATCTGCTTGTGTTCTAAAGCACATTCTGTGTACATCCCCTTTACACTGTTCTCTAATGGTTAGAACCCCAAAAGCACCACAACAGAGCAGGGATTATTTGGTTGGTGCATTATTCCTATCCCAGCAGTGTCACTGAGGTGTTTAAATGAAACTACAGCAGCACTGCTGCACTAAACCCCCCTCACCACAACAGGGTCACTACAGAACTGACAATAAACAATCCACCACCCAAATTCCAGACTGTTACCCATCTGTGTTCTACAGTTTATACTGTGTACTCTGTTCTAATGGTCAGGACCCCAATATTACCTCAGCAGAGCAGGGATTATTTGGTTGGTGCAACACTGCTGCACTGAAACCCCCTCACCAAATCAGTGTCACTGCAGAACTGACAATAAACAATCCACCACCCAAATGATACCTGACCTGTGATGCTCCTGACCAAGAGAGAACAGAGAACTAACAAAAACAAAGAACACCGTCTGTAATTGAAAAAGTCCAAAGTCCATCTATATGGTAAGTGGAGGAAATAGAGGATGGATCAAGAAAGGGGTGTGTCCAAACTTTTGACTGGTACTGTATGTTTAATTTAATGGCAGTGAATTTCTAGTTTTTTTTATTTTTTTATTAAGGTTGGTTTGTGCCAGCTGGAGCAGTTTTCAACCTCTCTTTTCAATTAAGCCTTTGACATTCACATTTCACCCCTAGTTGGCCAAGAACAATTAAATTTTAAGCCGGAGCCACTGGGAGGAGGCAGAAGGAGAGATTAAGTTTGTGCTGAGACAGGAAAGTTAATGACCAAACGAAAAAGGGGAGAAAACAAAGCCAATTTGCTAAACAGTTTGACACTTCTGATTGCCCCTGGCCTCTGATTGACACAGTTTTAGCTCATTAGTCTCGTCAAGCCATTGAGATGCATGGTTTTTACACTGGGAATCAGTAAACAGAACGGGGACTGATGACGCTCAGTGTTGAATGAAGGGTCTGGACATAGCGGTCCATGCAGTTGTAGGTTATTGAGGCCGTTTAGTTGTCTTCTTTTGACAACAAAGCATTTTTTTGTATTTACATTAAATAAATAACAAACAGGGCGGCACGGTGGCTTAGTGGTTAGCACGTTCCCCTCTCAGCACTAGGGATTCCCGGTTCGAATCCCCATCTGGGTGGAGTTTCCATGTTTTCCCCGTGTCCGCGTGGGTTTCCTCCGGGTTCTCCGGTTTCCTCCCACAGTCCAAAAACATGGATCAAGTTAATTGAGTTCTCCAAAATTGCCCCATATAGAGTGTGTCTGTGTGAGTGAGTGTGTGCCCAGCGATGGATTGGCGCCCTGTCCTGGGTCTATCTGCCCAGCGCCCGAGAATTTCTCCCCTGGATGGGCATGGGGAACCCAACCGCGACCTTGATAAAGGATAAAGCGGGAGATAATGAATGAATGAAATAACAAACAGGATGGTGGCTGTATCTGCCCAGCGCCCGAAACGTTCTCACCTGGATGGGCCCGGGGAACCCCCCCCTGTGGCCCTAGTGGAGGATAAAGCGAAAGATAATGGATGGATGAATAGGAAAAACAAACATAGGATCCATCATCTTCCCCTTTATCCGTTACTAGGGTCATGGGGAGGTTCCCCATGCCCATCCAGGGGTGAACATTTCGGGCACTGGGCAGATACACCCAGGACATGACACACACACTCACACAAACACACTCTATATGGGGCAATTTGGAGAATTCAATTCACCTCGATCCATGTTTTTGGACTGTGGGAGAAAACCAGAGAACCCGAAGGAAACCCACGCGGACACGGGGAGAACATGGAAACTCCACCCAGATTGGGATTTGAACCGGTAATCCCTAGTGCTGAGAGGAGAACATGCTAACCACTAAGCCACCGTGCCACCCTCATAGGATAATCATATAATCATAATTATTTTTTAGATGATAATGGAATCATCAAAACTGTTTCTGTTGGCATCCCACCAGAGGACTAACCAACAAAACAGATTTCTCTAATTGTAAAACTACAATGTCTGTCTATCTAGTGGAGGAAATGAACAATGAAGAAAAAAACGGGCATGTCCAGATGTTTGGCAGGTACTGTATTTAATTGCAAATAATATAATTTTAGAGAACCTTAGAAACCACATGCACCTCCTTTGATGTTTGTCTGCTTCACCCTAATGGAAGCTCGGACCTCCAGGTTGGAGCCCGTGGTTCTGTGCATTGTGTTTCAGTATGGATGAAACATCCTCTGCCTGCTATCTGCATGAAATGACAAACGAAAAAAAGCTTGCTGCACACAAAGGTCTCTTGTTTGCGATAATTACAAAAAAATGTTGAGTGACATGAGACATCGGCCTCTGCAGACATCAGAGGGGTATATGCTGTAGAGCATCAAACGAACTTCCATCAGGGCCTGTCTTCAGCATCACAACGCCATCATCTACAGCAGCCATCTGACTCAGGATCAGACGGATCCATCCATCCAGTATCTTCCGCTTCCGACTAGGGTCGCGGGGGGGGGAGGGGGGGTTCCCCATGCCCATCCGGGGGGGAAAGTTTCGGGCGCTGGGCAGATACACCCAGGACAGGACGCCAATCTATTACTGGGCACACACTCACTTACACAGACACACTCTATATGGGGCAATTTGGAGAATTTAGTTGACTTGATCCATGTTTTTGGACTGTGGGAGGAAACCGGAGAACCCGGAGGAAACCCACATGGACAAGGGGAGAACATGGAAACTCCACCCAGATTGGGATTCGAACCGGGAATCCCTAGTGCTGAGAGGAGAACATGCTAACCATTAAGCCACTGTCGCGCCCGGATCAGCCAGATACTTTGGACATATTAGTGTTGGAGTAAAGAGTTCCAAGAGTTAGATACACAGAGGGGGTATCTCCCGGCAGTCGGGAGTAGATCATAAACAATAGATCATAGCTTCAACCGCACATCTCACATCCTTACCTGCCCTGGTTGACTTTGCCCCAGTGTGCAAAGTTAGAGTACTTTAAAACTCCCCTAAACTCCCCTTTGGAACGGCGGTGTTTAGACTGGCTGAGCTAGCACAGGCTATCAATTAAACTGCGAGGACGGGCTCGACTCACCCCCGTGGCAAAGATTGTGCTCACCAGCTGGATGCTTACAAGAGTCTTAATAAGATCTGCCCTTGCCGTGCCTCCTCGCTGTTTCGGTGAATGGGGGATTTATGGAGCAGGCCAGGATGACCCCTGCGTATGTCAAGCATGCGAGAAGACAATCGAGGGCAGTGAACATCCATTATTGCCACCGTGGCCTCGGGTAGCTGTGCATGCATTACTGAAAATGCCAAAGGGTTTTATGTGCTCTTGGGATGGAGGTGGGCTCGTGGGTTTGTGTGTGACGTGATCGTACTGGATTGTAGAAACAAGGGTCGTCACCTTTTTGCACCGTGAGCAGAAATCAGACACGCCCTCCAAAGGTTTTCTAAGGGTGTAGAAAGGGTTTTCCCCCATCGCCCTCACCCGCAACCCTACTACAGGATAAAGTGAAAGATAATGGATGGACACAATAAGGAGCGCAGACAGGATTTGCCAGACCAGCAGCTCAGTGGTCAAAGCGTTGGGTTTGCAATCTGAAGGTTAGGTTTGGGGAACCGGGGACCTTCAGGTCACAAAGCCGGTTCCTCAACCACGACTTCCCCCAGTGATACTGATATGGAGGTGGTGTGTTATTGTATTGTGCTGGTATGAGTGGATCAGACACAGCAGCAATCAGAACATATAGGTGTACCATCATCCACCACCCTAATAATACCTGCTCTGTGGGGGTCCTGATCATCAGAGAACAGCGTAAAGAATGACAAACTATAGATGGACTGCAGTAGAACTGGGTGTGGAAGCTTAATGGTTAGAGTGTTGGGCTATCAATCCAAAGGTGGTGGGTTCAAATCCCAGGTTCACTGAAGATACCAATCTGGGTCATTGAGGAAGTTCCCATTATCCATCCATCCATTATCTTTCACTTTATCCTATATTAGGGTCGTGGGGGGTTCCCCATGCCCATCCAGTGGAGAACGTTTCAGGCGCTGGGCAGATACACCCAGGACAGGGCGCCAATCTATCGCTGGGCATTGAGCAAGACCCTTTACCCTTTATTGGTGATTTGGTCAACCCTGTGCTCACTTTTTACGTCACTTTGGATTTGCTAACTGCAAATGTAATGTGGTGTAGCTACAAAACTGTCCATGTGCTAAGGGAATAAACAATGAGCTGTATCTAATAAAATGGCCGGTGTGTGTAGGTCTCATATCATAACTCTTGTGGAAACTGAATAACATTGACAATGACTCAGAGGGGTTTCACTGCCTCCACACGAGTCTTGGTTAATTTGCCTGTTCGTTTTCATGGCTGATGGTTGGTGTATTAGTGCACCGCCATTCCAAACATATTGCCGTTAGCATGCATCAAGATGCGCGTGCTCTCTGTTAACACTGCCCTGCAAATATGCGCAAGTGTTCACCAGCCGCTCCATCTGTTTTCAGTCAGCAGAGACCTCCGTCTGTCTGCTCCGCTTTCCTTTCTGCCTTTGTGGCCTTGTCTGCTCGAAAAAAAATGGTTTTGTCAGATTTGCAAGCACCACCAAATAAAAGGGTACAGCTGGCGACACGGGCGAGGTGAGGCTCACTGCTGAGGGCAGCGAAAAGCTGGTGCCCTCGGCGTCTTCACGCTAAGCAGTTTTCACCTGCTCTGCGATGTTCCACAGCAGAACGGGTCCATGCTAAGCCGAGTTACGTAGAAGAGGTACTGGGAACATAAACCATCCATTATCTTCCGCTTTATCCTATATCAGGGTCGCGCGGGGTTCCCCATGCCCATCCAGGGGAGAATGTTTCGAGCACTGGGCAGATACACCCAGGACAGGACGCCAATCTATCACTGGACACACACTCACTCACACAGACACACACACACTCTACATGGGGCAATTTGGAGAACTCATTTGACTTGATCCATGTTTTTGGATTGTGGGAGGAAACCGGAGAACCCGGAGGAAACCCACGCCGACACGGTGAGAACATGGAAACTCCACCTAGATGGGGATTCGAACCGGGAATCCCTAGCACTGAGAGGTGAACATGCCAACCACTAAGCCACCGTGCCGCCCGAGGACCTGAAACATTCATTCATTAATTCATTCATTATCTCCCGCTTTATCCTCTATTAGGGTCGTGGGGGGTTTCCCATGCCCATTCAGGGAAGAACGTCTCGGGCGCTGGGCAGATAGACCCAGGTCAGGGCGCCAATCCATCGCTGGGCACACACTCACTCACACAGACACACTCTATATGGGGCAATTTTTTTGAGAAATCAATTAACTTGATCCATGCTTTTGGACTGTGGGAGGAAACTGGAGAACCCGGAGGAAACCCACACGGACACGGTGAGAACATGGAAACTCCACCTAGATGGGGATTCGAACCGGGAATCCCTAGTGCTGAGAGGTGAACATGCTAACCACTAAACCACCGTGCTGCCCGGGGACCTGAAACAAACCTCCTAAATATCTCAAACAGTGATAGGTTGGCGCCCTGTCCTGGTTGTATCTGCCCAGCGCCTGAAACGTTCTCCCCTGGATGGGCATGGGGAAACACCCCCCACCGCGACCCCAATAGAGGATAAAGCGGAAGATAATGGATGGATGGATCTCGAACTGTCAAGAATGTGGAGGAGGCATTTTGTTCCACATCAATGTGAGACTCTCCCAGCGCTGGGATCCAGGTTCGAATTCCGATCTGTGGGGTGTTTTCATGTTCTCTCTGTGTCTGTGTGGGCTTCCTCTGGGTTTCACAGTCCAAAAACATGGATTCAAGCTGACATCTAAATTGCCCCATATACTGTGTATGTGAAAAAGTGAATGTTTGCCCAGCGATTGATTAGAACCATGTGCTGGGTGTATCTGCCCAGTGCCCAAAACAGATGGCTGGGCATGGGGTTACCCCCCTCCCCCCCAGGACCCTTGGCCCTAGTATAGGATTAAATGCAAGATAACGAGATAAGATCATCCTTTTGCCACCCATCACAAAACAAATTCTATATCTTCTTATAAATAAGTGTGTGTGTGTGTGTGTGTGTGTGCGTGTGTGTGTGTTCACTGCACAGGTGGGTTAAATGTGGAGGACAAATTCCTCTGTGTAGAAAGCTGTACAGTGGGCAAAATAGATTACGTTACTACTTTACTCTTAATATTGTATGCTAAAGTAAAATAAATAAATTTTGTTCTCACAATTATTTTCCGAGATAAAAACCCATCCTGAGAGAATTGGAACTGAGATCTCAGATCTGTGAAGCATTATTGCTGACTACCTTTTAACTTCTGTAGTTTCATCCATCCATCCATTATCTTCCGCTTTATCCTCTATTAGGGTCGTGGTGGGGTTCCCCATGCCCATTCAGGGGAGAACATCTCGGGCGCTGGGCAGATACACCCAAGACAGGATGCCAATCTATCGCTGGGCACACACTTACTCACACAGACACACTCTATATGGGGCAATTTGGAAAATTCAATTGACCTTGATCCATGTTTTAGACTGTGGGAGGAAATCTGAGAACCTGGAGGAAACCCACGTGGAAACGGGGAGAACAAGGAAACTCCACCCAGATTGGGATTCAAACCGATTTTCAGATTTATAAAACTAGGTTTACAGCCAGGCTTCATTTCACTTTCACTGGGTTCTAATCCATTGCAACTAACCTTAAAAAAAAAACTCTGCGTCCATCTGAAGACCGTTTGATTAGGAACTGGTGCAGGGGATTTATTCAATGTCTTAAGACCACTTCATTTAAACACACCGACTTAACATAACAAGCGTTATATGGCTTCCCTAATGCTCCTAATCTGCATTTCATGCCTGCGAGCTGGGAGCGAGTCTGCGCAGCATGTAATCACCCTACCTGATCGAGACTGAAGAGAATGTTCCGTGTGCTTCGTGAAGACATGCTTGACAGGCAAACACCTGCTTTCCAGTACTAAATTTCTCCAGATGGGCTTTTTTTATCTCACGGAACCCGAGTGATCTGCGCTGATCAGAATAGCCTGGTGGCAGCGCGGCTTCTTGGGGATGAAGGAAGCTGCTGGACTTCTCCAGAAGGTGCTGACAGGAAGATACACAGCTGTCTGCTGCTCAGAGTTACATGGCTCACTATCATTTGCTTTGACCCGTGTTGCTATGTGTCTGTTGCTGTGGCGGCGGATGAAAGGGTTAAAGGAGAGGATCGTGTTTCTGCACATTAGATCAGAAAAGGAGCTAAAGAGTGAGCGGTGTCATATTGAAATTAGATGAATGCATGTACGCTATGTATGTGTGTGTGTGTGTGTGTGTGTATATATATATTTATATTTATATATATATATATATATATATATATATATATATATATATATATATATACAGTATATATATATATATATATATATATATATATATATATATATATATATATATATATGGGCGGCACGGTGGCTTAGTGGTTAGCACATTCGCCTCTCAGCGCTAGGGATTCCCGGTTCGAATCCCCATCTGGGTGGAGTTTCCATGTTCTCCCCGTGTCTGCGTGGGTTTCCTCCGGGTTCTCCGGTTTCCTCCCACAGTCCAAAAACATGGATCAAGTTAATTGAATTTTCAAAATTGCCCCATTTAGAGTGTGTCTGTGTGAATGAGTGTGTGCCC
>JAFMOD010000553.1:1070338-1086318 GCA_019802435.1 Corydoras maculifer | reverse complement strand
GGCGGCACGGTGGCTTAGTGGTTAGCACATTCGCCTCTCAGCGCTAGGGATTCCCGGTTCGAATCCCCATCTGGGTGGAGTTTCCATGTTCTCCCCGTGTCTGCGTGGGTTTCCTCCGGGTTCTCCGGTTTCCTCCCACAGTCCAAAAACATGGATCAAGTTAATTGAATTTTCAAAATTGCCCCATTTAGAGTGTGTCTGTGTGAATGAGTGTGTGCCCAGCGATGGATTGGCGCCCTGTCCTGGGTCTATCTGCCCAGCGCCCGAGACGTTCTCCCCTGGATGGGCATGGGGAACCCCACCGCGACCCTAATAGAGGATAAGCGGGAGAGAATGAATGAATGAATGAATGATTGATATATATATATATATATATATATATATATATATACACACACACACAAACATGTATTTATGTATACATATGCATATGTGTATGTATGTATGTATGTGTGTATATATATATATATATATATATATATATATATATATATATATGTGTGTATATATGTGTGTATATATATATATATATATATATATATATATATATATATATATATATATATATATATATATATATATATATATGTATATGTGTTCTCTTATATAGGCTCCAAATCCCTGTGTTGCTGTGTTTTGCTTTTCATCTGCTGACTACAGAGCTGCTGTGTTTTTGAACATCGCACCCTGTTTGTTGCTCCAGCTTCTAAAACAGACCCGTTCTCAAAGTTGAAGTTTCGGCAGACCGCCGCAGTCTGACTTTTTCAAATAAACGTCTTTGCTGAACAAAAGCTTTGCGAACACGTCGGCCGTACTTTGAAACATTTCACACACAAGTTAATGAAGCCGGGATGATTATCATGGAGATAATTCCCAGTACATTTCTGTTAATTAGCCTGGACTAACAGTATTACTGCTGTGACTGTCACATAATAAATATCATAGTTTATCAGACGACTGGCTTCATTATGCTCAGGCTGATCTGTAGGTGTAGACAACAACGACAAGATTTCATGTGAAGTTTTCAGCACGATAAATACTGAGGGAATGATGAGGTGGATTCACTCATTAGTATAATTTTAACTTTGTACTTCAGAACCTTTGTCACTGAGAACAACTGCATCATGACGTACAACTGCTGAATTTAAAAACTACTCGTTTTATATAATGATTAAAGCTTTTTTTGCCATTTCATTATTTTCTGTTATTTATCCATCCATTATCTTCCGCTTTATTTTTTACTAGGGTTGTGGGGGGTTCCACCCATGTGCCAATCTATTGCTGGGCACACACTCACTCACACACAGTCTATATGGGGAAATTTGGAGAATTCAATTGACCTTGATCCATGTTTTTGGACTGTGGGAGGAAACCAGAGAACCCGGAGGAAACCCACGCGGACACGGGGAGAACATGGAAATTGGGATTCGATCCGGGAATCCCCAGCGCTGAGAGGCAGACGTGCTAACCACTAAGCCACCGTGCCGCCCTGACTATAAAATTAAATATTGAATTTCCCGGTGTTGTATTTTAATCTTCCAAAAGTCCAGAAATCAGATTAAAAAAAAAATGTTTATTAAAAAATTTATCTACAAATCTCCCCCCAGTCTTTGCGTCAAATTTGAATATGTATAGCAGCGGTCATCGATTTGTGGTCAATAAACCAGCCTTGTCCCTGGTTGTTCCTTATTCCTTGGGCAAGGCACCTTATTCCAATTTCTTCTGGGCGCCGTATAGAAGACAGCCCACAGCTCACTTTAGTCAGTGTGTGTAGATGTGTGTGTGTGTGTGTGTGTGTTTCACTAATTCCTCTGTGTGTGAGTATAGAAGGCAACATAGATCACATTATCACTTTAAAAACGTGCACATGTGTAAGGTTTATCTACTGGAAATGTCCCTCACTTGCCGTCAAGCCGTTTCAGGAACACCATGCTTCTTGTCATTTGCTGCATCACATGCTGCCGCTGATTGACTAGCATGTAATCAATAACATCCTTTGCTCGTTATTTGTTGGCAGGGCTCCTGAGTACGGCCTGACAGTCTAATCCATCTTCTGCTCTGTCCTGGTCTCATCTCAGTCAGGGCGCCTCCTGCTTGGGCATGACTAATTCTCCCAAACAGAGGTGGGAGGCACCGCGGTTGGCTTCAGATGTCAGATTGTCTTGTCGATAAGTGTAGCAAGGAGACCCTGACTTGCGCATATCCCTAGAGCCTTTAAGCAACCGAGCTTGTTTGTGTTGTGTTGCAGCCTGTTGCCTGCCGTCCGGCATCACCTCCAAAGAAAGCAGCTTGATTTTTATTTATTTATACATTTTTTTACATTGGCAGAAGCCTCATAGGAATATGGCTGAAAGAACGAAGGTTACACAATGATGAGAGTATTCATCACCAAAACCCAAATCCTTACCATGTTCAGTATATATCACCAAAAATAAACTGAATTAAATAAAAGAACATAGAATGGCCAGTTTAAAGTGATATTGATCTATTTTGCGTACTGTACTTGCAACCGGGGTTGGATGCCTTGCCCAAAGGCACTTCAGCCAGAGTACTTGGTGAGACCGGGAATCGAACCGGGGACCTTCAGGTTGCAAGGCTGTTGCTCTGTTTAATCTGTTTGTGTTCTACAGTACATACTGTGTATGTCCCCTTTACTCTGTTCTCTAGTGATCAGAACCCCAATAGTGCCCCCAAAGAGCAGGGATTATTTGGTTGGTGCATTAGTCCTATCCCATCAGTGTCACTGAGGTGTTTCAATGAAACTACAGCAGCATTGCTGCACCCTCACAGAATCAGTGTCACTGCAGAACTAACAATAAACAATCCACCACCCAAATGATATCTCTTCTGTGATGGTTCTGACCAACAGAGAACCAACAGGGGACTAACAACAACAAAACACAGATGGACTACTAATATATAACATACTAACTACTACTAAGATATAATATACAGATAGACTACTGTATATTATATCGAATAGTGTGTGTGTGTATATATATATATATATATATATATATATATATATTTTTTTTTTTTTTTTAATACTTATATTTTATTTTATATAAGTATAAAATAAGTATGATATTTTATCATTCCCAAATTGTGTTTCAGGCTCTGTGTTTTTTTTTTCGACTTGTCGTTTCGAGCCTTACTCTGACGGGAAGCTCTGCGTTTTTGCCGTTGCACATTCTGATGAAGCGTTTATGGTCCGTCCGCTGGGTGCAGGCATCGGCACTGAACACACAGGTGTGACCACCATAATAAAGTTCAGAATAGCCCCCGACTGTGCATGAATTCAGTTAATGAAACACCTCAAAGGGTTTTATCTTCCGAACTCCGATGGGGAGGTCTCCCATTCACATCGCGGACAAAAAGCAGCACAGTTGTGGCCCAATTTGTCCTTTGTGTCGCCGCAGCCCCGAGACCTGTGTCGTTAACCTTCATTTACAAAGAGCAGCCTCTTTAACTGCTGTGGCTTTCAGTTCACTTTACAAACTGTTACACATTGTAACTCGCAGATTTATAGTGTGCGGGCTCACAGAGCAGACAGACTCAGGCTCGCCGACTAATAAACTAATGGGATTTTGACATCATCATATTATATTTGGAAAAACTATGATCTTTAAATGGAACTTAATCATGATTGAGTGTGTTTACATGCTCAGTAATAAAAGGATGGTTATTGGATTTCGTTAGTTAACTGATGCTCAGGATCTCATACACACGCCATGCTCCGCTTATTATCTGATGTCTGGAAATCTGGCTGTTTATCTCGGCGTATGTTCGATGGTGTTATTATTCTGATGGTTTTCTCCGATTTGGCACATCCCTCATTATTAGCACCTTTCACAATTAAGCAAGGTAATAAAAGGTTCCATCATGTACTGTATGATTCAGACTCCAGGCCATTTACTCAGACAGAAACAATCAGTTACTAAATTGTTGGCTGTCCTGTTTAACAGTTCATGTAAATCATGAAAAGCCATGTGATTTAGTGGAATGATCTTACATTACATTACATTTGGTCATTTAGCCGACGCTTTTATTCAAAACGACTTACAAGGTGAGCACAGTGTTAATCACAACATCCCTGGAGCAATGAGGGTTAAGGGTCTTGCTCAAGGAACCACATTGGTAACTTCAGTGGACCTGGGATTTGAACCCCCAACCTTCAGTTTGATAACCCAACCCCGTAACCACTGAGCTACCGCACGCTGTCCTCCGACAGAAACAACTGCGAATTTTAATATACACTGTACGCATGAAAGGGCGGCACAGTGGATTAGTGGTTAGCACGTTCGCCTCTCAGCACTAGGGATTCCCGGTTCGAATCCCCATCTGGGTGGAGTTTCCATGTTCTCCCCGTGTCCGCGTGGGTTTCCTCTGGGTTCTCCGGTTTCCTCCCACAGTCCAAAAACATGGATCAAGTTAATTGAGTTCTCCAAATTGCCCCATATAGAGTGTGCCTGTTTGAGTGAGTGTGTGCCCAGCGATGGATTGGCGCCCTGTCCTGGGTGTATCTGCCCAGCGCCCGTGGCGTTCTCACCTGAATCGGCGTGGGGAACTCCCCACGACCCTAATAGAGGATAAAGCGGAAGTTAATGAATGAATGGATGAATGCATGAATGTTGAGCACTCAAACCTGCAGGAGTTCCCTGACATCCTGTTTTAAGCCGGTTTCCTCTTTGGGAAACAAGATACTAGGATGTGAAAACTTTTGTAATTGATCCTAAAGTTTGTTAAAGCTGCAGACAGAGTTCTGTGTCGCACAGTGAGGTTCTTCCTCATCAGAGTCCTCCAGTCGTGACTTTAATGAACCCTGTTTTTGTGCAGCAGTGCCGCTGTAGTGTCATCACAGAACAGGTATCATTTGGGTGGTGGATTGTTTATTGTCAATTCTGCAGTGACAATGATGCTGTGAGAGAGGGTTTAGTGCAGCAGTGCATTAAAGTGACCTCAGTGACACTGCTGGGATAGGAATAATGCACTAACCTGACCATTAGAACAGTGTAAAGGGGATGTACACAGTATGTACTGTAGTCCACAAACAGCTGGACTGCAATCTGGAATTGTAGAACTACAAATTCCATCTTTACAGGAAGTGCAACTGAGAACGTGGACAGTAAGTGGAACAAACTTTTGACTGTATTTTGTCATTTTATGGAAAAAATAATCAAATCGTCCGCTGGATCTAGTTTAAAAACTGTTGTTTCCATGTTCTCCCTGTGTCTGCCTGGGTTTCCTCCAGTTGGATTCAAGGTAAATTAAATGTTCTAAATTTCCCCATATTGAGCATGTGCATCTGTGTGAGTAAGAGTGTGCCCAATGATAAATTGGTGTCCTGTCCTGGGTGTATCCATCCCCTGGATGGAGCCCCCCCACCTCCACCAATCTAGTAGAGGATTAAGCAGAAGAAAATGATCTTTTGTATGTATATTAGGATTTATTTTGGCTTTTTTATATTTAAAGTTAAAGATAAATTTGAAGTTTCTCAGACACGTCAGTCCGTTTAAAGTGATGGTGATCTTTTTTGGAACTAGTCCTCCACATTTAACCCATCTGTGTGTGAAGTAAGGACATGTGCCCAGAGCGGCAGCCCTTTATACAGCTCCCAGGGAGCAATTGGGGTTAGGTTCCTTGCCCAAGGACACTTCTGTCATAGTACTCGGTGGGAGCGGGAATTGAACCGGTGACCTTCAGGTCGCAAGGCTGGTTTCTTAAATACAAGCCTAAACCTGCCCCATTTACACAGACAGGCTGGTTATTATTTTATGACCCTCATTTACCTCCATCATGGTCATTGAGGTTGTAAACTTAATAATGGCACCAATTTTCCACTCAATTGCCAAACTAGCTGGATGCTGCTAAATTGCATATATGTCTGTTTTACCATAAAGCAAGTAAAAGAAATGAAAAAAATAGATCTTTCTTTTTTCCGTATGGAGCTCATCCTTGTGGAGTTGCTGGCACCATAAATATGATTCGAGTGAAGTTTGCCCGAAGTGTGTTTTCTTTGCTAATGACTCTCTAATTGGGTGCCGAATCTCAACGAAATTGGATTGAAGCTCGCTGTTTTTACGCTCTTTCTCTCCCCGCCGTCCGTGCCGAGCCCCGCGACTTCTTTTATTTTGTCACTGGCGCTCTGCAATCGATACGAGTGATGCCAGTGGGTCTGGGCGTCGATGAAGAAACCGAATCAGGCACCAGAGACAGACAGCGAGATGGAGAAAGAGATTAAAAGAAACAGACTGAGACAGAATCGTGATGAGTGTGTGAGGAGAGAGAGAGAGAGAGAGAGAGAGAGAGTGAGAAAGAAGAGTATTCATGAGCTCTGTGCTCCATTAGCTCCGACTGCTTCCTTCCACGCTTAGTTATGCAGATGCCCCCACAGTGACTGCACCTCCTGTTCCCCGGGGATGGCTTAGTGCAGCTCGGAGCCCTGCCGATCCACCAAACACACCACAACTCTCGCATTTACATAGCAAGCAGGGTTCCAGCAAAAGACAACAGAAAGTATTACCATGTAGCACTGCGCAGTTCCGTCTGCACAGGAGTCTGTAATCTGCAGGAACACCGTCCAATATCAAGATACTACCTTATAGAGGAATATAAATAAACATACAGAGAACAGTCTCAGGTGCCACGTGCAGTCACACACACGACAATCACAGAGTTTAGTTCCACAGAGAAGTCTTGCACTGTTTCTAAATGCTTCAGCATGTAAAGCTGTTCTTCTCTTTCCTTTGCTTTTTTATTTTGTTGTATTTTTTTTCCTAACATCACCTCATACTTCTTTGCAGTCGATCTGAAATGAATATCTTGTAGTAAAAATAGTCCTGTTGTTAACGAAATTGACCAGAAGCCCCGATAATAAATTAAATCCAGATAAGCTTTTTTTTTTTTTGTTGAAAAGGCTTTTCATAAAAAGATAATCATCCTTTTTAAAGCATCTTTCTTCTCTATTCATGAATTTTTTCTTCATTGCACCACGATTAAAACAAAAACTACTTTCTTCCCACAAGCTTATATATATATATATATATATATATATATATATATATATATATATATATATATATATATACATACACATACACATACACAACTATTAATACACACATTTATATACATATATATTATTTGAGTGTTTATATTTGCATATATATATATATATATATATATATATATATATATATATATATATATATATTCATCCATTATCTTTCGCTCTATCCTATATTAGGGTCATGGGGGGTTCCCCATGCCCATCCAGGGGAGAACGTCTTGGGCGCTGGGCAGATAGACCCAGGACAGGGAGCCAATCTATCGCTGGGCACACACTCACTCAAACAGGCACACTCTATATGGGGCAATTTGGAGAACTCAATTGCCTTGATCCATGTTTTTGGACTGTGGAGGAAACCGGAGAACCCAGGGGAAACCCACGCGGACACGGGGAGAACATGGAAACTCCACCCAGATTGGGATTTGAACAGGGAAGAGAGAACGTGCTAACCACTAAGCCACCGTGCCACCTATATATATGTATATTTATATATATATATATATATATATATATATATATATATATATATATATATATATATATATATGTGTGTGTGTGTGTGTGTGTGTGTGTATGCATGATGGGTTATGAAGGGGTGAGTCTGATATATTCCTGTGAATTGTAGGATGTAATTGGAACCCTTACACTCAAAGTGGAGAACATGCAAATGTCACTTCCTACTTGCCACCATGGCATTTAATTTGAGACGGTTTTGTGGTTGTAATGTGTTGCTTGCTGCACCACCGTGCCATCGCAAAGCTACCAAGACCTGCTTTTCGATTACTGATCATAAGATCACAAACATTAAGTTATTAATAAAGATTTGTTTCAGTCTCACAGGGCGACTCGACTCTGACGGTCAAAGTGTGAAAGACTTTTTAGCTTCCAGTGTGGTTATTGTAAGTAACGATGGGGTTGTCAGGCTGTAATGCGCTTAAGAGTTCATTCGGGAATAACAACACATAATATTTGGAGGTATAATCATATGAGATCAGATATAATAAAGAATGGCAAGGGCACTCCCACCCCCTCATTTTCCAATTCTCCTGCTCTAGCTCACTCTTCTCCCCCCAGGCTCCTGAGTGTGTTAGCCTATCAGTCCTTTCCATTAATCTGATCTCTCCACCGATGCTGATGCAGCGTGTGGCACAGCCATGCGATCTTCCATATTATATTTTAAAAACACATTCCAGAGGGAAGAGTGCACAAGGAAGTCATTTACTCGGCGGGTCAGGGCCCAGCCCTCGCTCTCGTCCCCATGTCTGACGGACATCTCCTGTAATGCATATCCTCACATTTCACACCCCCCGCTTGCTCTCGCTCCCGTCTCGCTCTCCCAGTGCTGTGCATATGCCTGATCCGTCCATCCATTACAAAGACTCCCTGCTCCGCTCACCTCCGCTGCTTTGATTTAATAAAGAACAGGCCGCAAAGCTGGGGAATCTCAGGAGAATGTTGTGTATAGTGAGGCCCTCTGTGAGTAAAGACCTGTTTAAATGACATTATGCCATAGAATAATAACTAGACACTGAAGGTGTGGTTTATTTGAACATACAGTACCAGTTCAAACTTTGGACACACCGCATTCTTGCACCATTGTTTATTTTCTCCACTTATCATATAGATGGACTTAGTGGTTTTACAATTACTGACTGTAGATCATCTATTATCTTGTTTTCTTCTTCTCTATTGGTCAGCACCAGCACTCACTAGCCAAATTCTATAGAAATATTCAGGACCAGTCTCCAACTCGGGTGGTATGTTCTCCTCTCAGCGCTAGGGATTCCAGATTCGAATCCCAATCTGGGTGGAGTTTCCATGTTCTCCCCGTGTGTTTGTGTGTGTGTCTGTGAGTGTGTGCCCAGTGATGGATCAGAGCCCTGTCCTGGGTGTATCTGCCCAGCGCCTGAAATGTTCTCCCCTGGATGGGCAAAAACACCATGTTCTAAGTACTAATGCTTTCTTCTCCAGTGCTGTGTGTATAAACCAACCGAGATCTAGTACTGGTCTAAGGTTTGGACACACAGTTTTCTGGATGTTCTCCTATATAGATGGGCTTTGTAGTTTTACAAGTATAGATTGTATTACATCCATCCATCCATCCATCCATCTATTATCTTCCGCTTTATCCTCTATTAGGGTCGCGGGGGGTTCCCCATGCCCATCCAGGGGAGAATGTTTCGGGCGCTGGGCAGATACACCCAGGACAGGGCGCCAATCTATCGCTGGGCACACTCACTCACACAAACACACTCTATATGGGGCAATTTGGAGAACTCAATTGACTTGATCCATGTTTTTGAACCCAGAGGAAGCCTACGTGGACATGGGGAGAACATGGAAACTCCACCCAGATAGGGATTTGAACCGGGAATCCCTAGTGCTGAGAGGAGAACATGCTAACCACTAAGCCACCATGCCGCCCTGTATTATATGTGTGTTTTATTTTTTTTTGTTAGTCCCCTGTTGGTTCTCTGTTTTCTATTGGCCAGGAACACGACAGAACCGGTATAACAGTATAGATCTGCAGTGACACTGATGTGGTGAGTGGGTTTTAGTGCAGCAGTGCTGCTGTAGTTTTATTTCTTCACCTCAGTGACACTGCCGGGGTAGGAGTAATGCACCAACCAAATAATCCCTGCTCTGTGGTGCCACTATTGGGGTCCTGACCTAATACAATGGCTGATAAAAGTACGGTATGTTTGAAATACATTCATTTATTTATTATCTCCCGCTTATCCTCTATTAGGGTCGGGGTGGGGTTCCCCATGCCCATCCAGGGGAGAACGTCTCGGGCGCTGGGCAGATAGACCCAGGACAGGGCGCCAATCTATCGCTGGGCACACACTCACTCACACAGACACACTCTATAGGGGGCAATTTTGGGAATTCACTTAACTTGATCCATGTTTTTGGACTGTGGGAGGAAACCGGAGAACCCGGAGGAAACCCACGCAGACACGGGGAGAACATGGAAACTCCACCCAGATTGGGATTCGAACCGGGAATCCCTAGAGCTGAGAGGCGAACGTGCTAACCACTAAGCCACCGTGCCGCGTTTGAAATACAAATGTATTTTAATTTATCTTCATTGTATACAACTTGGTTGGTTACAGATACTAACAATAGATTGATTGATATGCCGAAGCCCGGATTTGCACACAATACATGTTAATGAGTTGTCTTTGATCTCATCACCTCCTTTAGTCAGTAGGTTATTGAGGTCTAGTGGGTCAACGTGTACGTTTACTCGCCGCTATCACCTCTGTATTCTGAACAATGAACGTGGTGGAGGCTGATCGGTCTGCAGAGTTGAGATCATGCATCGGCTCAGAGCGAAGCTTCCGGCAGCCGGCGGCCTCTTTCAAACCAAGTGCGAGGCATTTGAGGCAAAGGAGTGAAAGAGATCCATTAAGGGAAGTTAAGTACGGCGACAGGTGATTTAGAAGTCCGGGTTTTAATGGATGACAGTTTGAAGTGGCTCCTTACTGCCTCTTAGACTAGCTGCGAACACTGACAGGAGCTTAACCCAAGGTGTGAGACCAAATGCTACATCAACTGCCTGAAGCTCAGCCGCTGATATTAGAGTTTAATTAAAATAGAATGTCATGAAAACATCCGCTGTTTGGATGGTCTGCATGTCAGCTGGTTATCGTTTAACACGTCATGTGAGAAGATAGAGAAACTCTTAAAGTGTAGATCTGTTATTAAGCAATGATATCATTAATGCTGTTGCTAGGTGACAGAACTTTGGCACTTTAGATATTGGATTAAAGCAAATTGCTAAAGTAAGTTCACTCTTACAACCCACTCTGCTTAAGATGATGAAATCAGGGGCACGAAGTCCATCTGTCACATCATTCATGTTTACTTTGAACCTCACTGTTTACCAGAAAACCATCTGAAATAGAATAGTATTAAAACTAGAAATATGGGAAGCTCATCTCGTTATCGTCAGCTCATTCCTATACTAGAGACTAGGGTCACAAGGGGTCTCCATCCAGTGCCCATCCTGTGGAGAACGTTCTGAGCACTGGTCAGACACATCCAGGACCGAGTGCCAATCCATCCACACACAGTATTTAAGATTGGGATTTTTTAAAGCAGCCAATTTATCTTGAATCCATGTTTTTGGACTGTGGGAGGCAACCTGGAGAACCCGGAGACCCAGAGAATATGGAAACGCCACCCAGATTGGGATTTATACGTGGATCCCCAGATCTGCGATGTGAAGGTGCTAACCACTAAGCCACCATGCCACCCAAAGGAGAACATTCCAAATACCAAATTGCTTAAATAGTGTGTACATTGTCATTTGTATTTGCACACACTCCTGCATACATATATGCACTTTGTTTTTTGTGTTAATTTTTATGCTCCTATTTATTCATTCATTCATTATCTCCCGCTTATCCTCTATTAGGGTCGCAGTGGGGTTCCCCATGCCCATCCAGGGGAGAACGTCTCGGGCGCTGGGCAGATAGACCCAGGACAGGGCGCCAATCTGCTCCTATTTAATATTAAATAATTTTTAAAATCCCTTAATTATTACAATTTGCTTTTATTAGAATACGAGTATTTTACTTCTGCTCATGTAAACACTTCCTGGCAAGATTAACATCTTATCTACCTTTTATTTCTCATTTTCCCTCTTCTTTTCCACCTTGCAGAGTCTGGATAACCTTGAATTGGCCAAAACACTAGTTGTGAATGTTTTCCATTCGGTTTTTGTTCGTTGGCACTGAATTCCTAGCCCAGCCTTGGGCCTCGCACTGAAAAATATTTTGTATCCGAGCCAACTATTAACAATTACAAGTTTGTATAGCTCCTGTGAAAGTATCCAGGCTAATAAAACTGATTATAGCGATCTCTATTATTCTGCCGTGGGCCAGTTCTGATTACAAAGCCGTGAATCTCTGGCTGTCATTCATCACTCCGTCGAAGCCATTCTGCTGGTGAAGCCCGTAATCACGCAGAAGCGAGCAGAATTAAAGGAGTGCTGTTAAGGACCTCCTTAATGCCACCGTGATGAAAGAAGCCTAATGAATGACTTAATAAGCCGGCGCTTCCTTCAGTGAGCGCGAGAAATAAAAAAGAATCATGCGTTTTGCGTCACGTTAATAGAACAAAGCGCAAATTAGGCAGATGACTGGGCGGATATTAAGGACTGAATGCGGCGTTTTGGGGCGTCCCTTTTGTGTTGATGTGTATGTTGGTCATGTATGCACCCACTTTTTGGCAGGAGACTGCGGAGCATTAAGTGTAGAACAAACTGACTGAGAGACAGCTTCATAGAAGAAGCACTCCACCTAACAAAACAGACGTTCATGGACACTTCACACCACAACGCTTTACAACTTGACCCCTTATCATTCTCCACCTAAATACTCCATCATCTACCTCATTTCACACTTATATACATAATTTCTGCTATTCATATTGCGTATGGTGCTATATATATATATATATATATATATATATATATATATATATATATATATATATATATATATATATATATATATACATATACTGTATATAGATGGCTTAGTGGTTAGCATGTTCTCCTCTCAGCGCTAGGGATTCCCGGTTCAAATCCCAATCTGGCTGGATTTTCCATGTTCTCCCCGTGTCCATGTGGGTTTCCTCCGGGTTCTCCTGTTTCCTCCCACAGTCCAAAAACATGAATCAAGGTCAATTGAATTCTCTAAATTACCCCATATAGAGTGTGTTTGTGTGTGTGTGTGGCTGAGTGACTGTTCAGTGATAGATTGGTGCCCTGTTCTGGGTGTATCTCCGCCTCCCCCAGTACAGGATAAAGCGGAAGATAATGGATGGATGGATATATTTATAGCTGTATATTATATTTTACATATAAATATATAAATATAAGTATTTATATCTTATTTTTTGTCTTATTTTCTTTTCAAATTTAAGTTCTAGCTTTAATAGAACAGTGTAAACGGGGTCCGTGAGCCATAACTTTGTTTCTGTCCACATACGATACAAATGATAATACAACTTTTTTTTTTTCTAGTGCTCTGTATTGTGATTTGTTTACATGCAAAAGATGCAACCATCATTGCTTGTGATGTCATAAAAGCTTCTGTAGGTGGTATGTATCGGGGTCCCAATACTTTTGTCCTTCAGGTATCTGTCTCTGTTGCTAAGCTGACGCCACCACCATGTTTAACAAGCTTAAAGCGAGCTGTCCTTTGCTTCCTCAATAGAGCCTTTCGTTTTGCATAGTCATAAGCGAATGTCAATCCAAGAGTCTCATAACTCTGAAGGGGACTGGAGGAGCTCTTTTGGAGTGACTGTTTGGGTATTCATGTCCCTGACCACTTTCCATCCAGCATTAACGCACTAAGTGAGCCAGCTCTTGGCAAATCCCACACTGGACTTCAATTTTTCAGCAAATTGAAGTTCTTCGCTAGAAAGACACTTCGGTGCTGTCTCTCTCACTCCTGTCTCTTATTGCTGCTCGTCTGCTCATACAGAAGCTAAACACGCAGTCCAGGTAATTCAATTAGTTTGGCCGGAGTCGTGTTCTGCTTTGAAGTACTGTAGGAGCGATACTTGCTGTTCCCCAGCATTTGACACATCCATTGTACTCGATGCATGTTTAAGTGATTGAAGAGATTTGTAATGTTGCCAGTCCTCTTAGTGATTGGTTACCCAACTTAAATAGCGCAGAGGTCTGTTCAGTATCAGTGGGTCTAAAACCACACACTTTCCAACTGACAGAAATTGCACAACAATTTCAGAGTTTTGTAAAACACCAGTGTTCAGTGGACTCTTTGCCAACAGCCACAACAAACCGAGGCAATCGCACTTGGCGTGATGAACTGGAGCCGTAGGATCTTTTAGGATTTTTTTCAGTTTGTACATTAACAACATGTTGATTCAGAGTTCTGTTTCTGTTTTGTAAAGAAGCTTAAAAAAAACATGAGCCTGGTTCCACAGTGCAGAATCTTCTTAGTGGTGGTGAGCGAGCATCCATCTAGTAAAGGTTGTGGCAGCTCATCCATCCGTCCATTATCCTCCACTTTCTCCTCTGCTAGGGTCGCGGGGGGTTCCCCACGCCCATCCAGGGGAGAACGTTTCGGGCTCTGGGCAGATACACCCAGAACAGGGAGCCAATCTATTGCTCGGCACACACTTACACACACACACACACACACACAAACACACTCTCTACTTGGGGAAATTTGGAGAATTCTGTTGACCTTCAACCATGTATTTGGACTTGGGATTCGAACCAGGAATCCCTAGTGCTGAGAGGAGAACATGCTAACCACTAAGACACCGTGTTTTCGGACTGCGAGAGGAAACACGGGGGAAAAAAAGCGGACACGAGGAGAACATGGAAACGCTACCCAAATAACTATTACTCCTCTGTGCCCCCCCTCCCCCAGTTATGTAATGTAATGTGAACTATGGCTGCAGCCATCAAATCCATCCATCCATCTTTGTGGGGGGGTGGGGGCCTTATCCTATATTAGGGTCGCGGGGGGGTTCCCCATGCCCATCCAGGGGAGAACGTTTTGGGCGCTTGGCAGATACACCCAGGACAGGGCACCAATCTATCACTCGGTACACACTCACTCACATGGACACAATCTAAATGGGGCAATTTGGAGAATTCAATTGACCTTGAGCCATGTTTTTGGACTGTGGGAGGTAACCGGAGAACCGGGACGACACCCACACAGACACGGGGAGAACATGGAAATTCCACCCAGATTGGGATTTGAACCGGGAATCCCTAGCACTTAGAGGAGAACATGCTAACCACTAAGCCACCGCGCCGCCCCAGCAATCAAATATTAAAGTTGAAATGCTTGGTCACGCATTCAGTGCACGTTTATTAGTCTCTCTTTACAGAACTGTGAAAGATCTGTTTTTTTTCTGACCTGGCGGCTCGGTCAGCAGCATTCTGACAGTAGGCTGAACACCTCGCACAAGGTCGCTGCACGCTCAGCATGCGTCGTCAAATGCCAGGCCATATTTGTGTGCGGATATTAGACTGATGTGGCTGCGAAAAGGGAATGCGACGGGAAAAGAGCGAGAAAGCTTTGGGCTTAAGCATATATTTCTCCAGCAGCTGTCTGGATTAAATTCCTTCCATTAGAGCTTCTAGCATACGGCGTTCTGCTCAACACTCATCCATCACTTTCTTTCTTTTTTTTCTCGTATTTTGCCTGATATGATACACATGAGTACTTCTAGTAGTAAACAGGGGTTGCATTGGCTTTGATAAATGTTGGAACCGTGCTTTTAATCAGTCCGTCTTCGTTTTCCCTCATACACCCAAAGTCTCAGAGCACATTAGTGACCTTCACGTGTGCCAAGCATCGTTCTCCATGCCCTTCCGCTCTAATCCCCTACATTCGTGGTACTGTAGCAGTGGCAGCATTACAGCTCCTGTCTCTGCCAGGTTTATTATGCCGCTTCATTCCCATAGCACCGAAACAACCCCCCCCCCACACTCTTCCACCTGTCTTTGTTTCGAACTTGGCTCCATGGCGCATACCTTCAAGCCGTAATCCAACCAGCTCCGAGGAGCTCCTCCCGCACACGGCTACTCCATCTGCCTATGGGCGAAGGGAGCACCGCGGGGCTTACAGGACAATCTCTCCATCTCTTTATTCATTTATTTATCCATCTATCCATTATCTTCCACTTTATCCTCTACTAGGGTCGCGGGGCGGGGGGGGGGGGGGTGTTCCCTATGCCCATCCAGGGGGGAACGCCTCGGGCGCTGGGCAGATACACCCAGGACAGGGCACACACTCACTCACACAGACACAGATACACTCTATATGGGGCAATTTGGAGAATTCAATTGGCTTGATCCATGTTTTTGGACATGGACGCGGACATGGACAAAATGGAAACTCCACCCACA